>BLSH010550039.1:706692-723251 GCA_018402905.1 Glandirana rugosa | reverse complement strand
GAATACTTTTCCAATTTCCAAAGAGAAGAAAAATAGAATAGAAAACAAAGGAATAGAACAGAAAAAAAAAACAATAGACTAGAAAAGAATATAACAGAAAAGAAATGAATAGAATACAACAACTCTGTTCCACTCCACCACATTATATTCTTTCATTTTTTGGTATATTCTATTGTATTCTGTCTTTTTCCATTCTATTCCTCCACTTTCCACTCCACCCCATTCTCCTTGGAAATTGGAACATTTTTCGAATTCAAAAACTGTTCAAATTCTAAAACGATTCGAATTTGAAAACTTTTCAAATTCAAAAACTATTCGAAATTGATTTGAAAACTTTTTGAATCAATTTGAAAACAAATAAACAAAACAAATTCCAAAAATGTATGAAAGGAATATAACTAAACAAATTTATGTAAATAACGAAACTATACATTTTTTTTCTCTCTACACACGTCTAGGGATGAGCCAGACATACCTGGGTTCAGTTTGAATCAGGCAGACAGTACTCAACTTAAGGGACCCAATCAAAAGTCTTAAAGTGGTTATAAAGGCTAAAATAGGTGAATTAATCTATTAGTAAATACCAAAATTACCAAAAATAATTCACAGCAGCGCATATACTCAAATGTGCTCAATAGCAAAGAGTAATTAACCATTTCAGCCCCGGAAGGATTTCCCACTTTAGGACCAGAGGCACTGCGACGCTTTAACTGACAATTGCGCGGTCGTGCAACGTTGTACCCAAACAAAATTTGCGTCCTTTTTTCCCCACAAATAGAGCTTTCTTTTGGTGGTATTTGATCCCCTGTGTGTCATTTCTGATCACAGCTATAAACAAAAGAAGAGCGACAATTTTGCAAAAAAAAAAAAAAAAAATTCTTACTTTTGCTATAATACAAATCCAAAAAAAAAATATATAAAAACTTTTTTTTTTCATCGGTTTTGGCCGATTTATATTCTTCATCATATTTTTGGTAAAAAAAAAATTTGCAATCAGAGTTTATTGATTGGTTTGCGCAAAAGTTTACGGATGATGAGAATTAGTTTCTGGGGTTTTTATTTATTTTTTACTAGTAATGGCGGCGATCTGCGATTTTTAGCGGTACTGCGATATTGCAGCGGACATGTCGGACCATTTTGACACTTTTTTGGGACCATTGACATTTATACAGCGATCAGTGCTATAAAAATGAACTGATTGGAGTGCGCATGCGCGGAGCAACCGGGATGGCCGCTTGATCTCGGGGCTCCGTCCCCTCAGCCCGCCACTTGCAGCAATCCAGGTTTGAGACCCCCCACACAGAGTCCCCGACATCATAAGGCACAGGGGACTGTCCGGTAAAGCCCTCGCTCCCGCAGGAGCTTCGTGGAGTATGCCGCGGCCGTCACGTCCTATAAGCCCGGCTATCAAGAAGCCCCCGCAGAGGGATTAGAGCTCCCCCCAAGAGCCCAAAGGGGAGGGCATCCCCGAGGCCCTCCTGAGAGGCATCCTAGCCTGGAAAGGCCCCGGGCATCCCGCGATCGCCCCGAGACCGACAATTGAGGCCGTGCCTTGGGCCTTCCCAGGCGCCCGAGCCTGCTACACATTAATCACACCACCAGCAGCTGGAGCATTAAAAGTGGGTCTCCCCCCTCTCTACAGCACCCGCCAAGCCAAGAGGGAACCTTCCGTCTAATCACAGCCCCCTCCACATTGGCAGCACCATCCAGGACCCAGCAGACGAACACACCTTGTAAGCGAGGCCGTGGCTTGAGCCCTTACATTGTAGCCCGTCTTCCGCGGTATCCGGGTTCGCTGGCTTAAAGTTTACCCCATACAGGAGGTGAGAAATTCTCTTTTCTGAGGGGCCCCCTATCTCTTTACTCCCCTTGGGCCCTGTTTCGCCCTGCCTGCTCTTAGTCCCCTTTGCCTACGGAAAGGCAGGCTTGTATGGAGCTGTGCCCCATCCTCAATCCACACGGCGGGGGCCACCCCCAAGACCTAATGCCAATGTACTCTGGAGCTGTGAGAAGGGACCTTACCAGACAACCGGGCTTCAACGACAAAGCTCCTAAAATGTCTCAAATGCCATCCAGGAATCATCCAGAGCAAAAGGACAGTTCAGAGAACCAGCTTCCACGGTGTCCCTATTGGAAAGGACATGATCGCTTCCCCGAGCGGGGACAGGGCCCCGGTTCCTGACTTGCTGGGAATGGTGGGTTCCCCCTCGCCAATGCTTCATTCGGACTTGAGATTTATGATGGGAACCTTCTCCAAAATGCTATCTAAAGGACTGTCCCAAACTGCATCCCAAATTACCTCCACCAGTCTAGGGTCCAGGATTGATGCCATAGAACAAAAAACGGACCAAACAATTGCAAGAGCGAATCAAAACATGGCTCGGATCCAGGATCTCCAAGACCAGCTGGACACCGTCCTTTCTAAGATAGAAGACCTTGAAAATCGCTCTCACAGATACGGCTTCCGGAATCCATTAGGGATGTACAAGGGACTGTTCGCTCTTTCATCAAAGATCTTGTTCCCGAGATTCTGGACCATAGGTTGGAGCTTGACAGGGCCCATAGAGCTCTCCAAGCACCTCATTTGGATGGGCTCCCCAGAGACAGTGGTCAAGCCACATTTTTACACAGTGAAGGAGGAGATCATGAAGCTTACCAGAAACACACCTCAGCTTACGTTTCAGGGCCATCCAATTCAGGTCTTTGCTGATATATCCCTGGCCTTCATCCAGAAACGGAGGGCCTTGAGACCCTTGCTTGAGGCCCTAACTCAAAAATCCATCAAATATTGGTGGTCCTTCCCTTTCCGCCTCTCCTTCACTTTCAAAGGCAAGAAGCACGGTTTCTCCACTTTCCAGAAAGGAGAACAGTTATTGGTCAAATTAAACCTCATCTCTCTGGGTCAAACCTCTAGTTCCCTTTCCAAAAATGCAGGTTCCTCCAAACGCCCCTCTCCACAGAGCCCAATTCCCCCGGTCTGGCGGAACCAGCAGTCCATGAGGTCTAAGGATTCTCACCCCCCCTGATTGCTCGGAGGTTCTCTTGGGGGGCTTTTCCTCTTTTTCATACAGATTGGTTGGCTTAACTGGGTTATTTTCTCCAGTGCTGTCCTTGGTTGGTTCCTGGGAATGCCTTCTTACTTCATGTGTTCCCAGGTCTGGACCCCATGTCACCCTACTCCGTTTGAGCCACTTGAACTTCCAGAGAGGGCGAGGATTGGGTTTGGGTGAGTGGGCCCTACTTTTTGGGAACCACTGAGTCCCCCTTGAGATACAGTCTAATCCCTCTTATTTTGTCCCTTGGTTTCCTGTGGTTAACACTTGTCAGTTGCTTTCATTCAGCTCTAACTCGGGGAGCGGCTGAGGGCTTCGCTTGGTGCATTCCCCGGGTTTCTTGATGGTCCTGTGGGCCTGGGGGGTTGGGGCAGGGGGGGGGGTCATCTACAATGGACTTCCCCCTCTGCCTCACCCCCCTCTAGCCAAGTTTCCCCCCGTGATTGCGGAGGGTGATTGTTAGAACTCCTTAAGCGGATTGTTTGTCAAACAAAGGGGTCAGACCCTTTTGTTCTCTAGCACTGAGCTGTTTAGGAGCAGGGCGGCAGGCATGCTCCTCCCTCTGCTCCTGGGCATCACCAGATGGTTTACCATGGAGCAGACGCGATTCGGCCGATAAGGAGGAAGTTCTCCTTGTCGCATTTGGGGCTTGGGAGCTCTGGTTTTAGCTCCCATGCTCCGGATCTGAGGGGGGCTCGCGGTCAAAGACCGTTTTTCCAGTCTTACTCACTTTCTCATTTTCGTTTCTCTTTTCCTACTTGCCTTTCTTTTCTCCCCTTGCTCTTGTCTTCTCTCCAGGCACCAGGGAAGTGACCCCTATATGGAAGCAGGAAGGTCGGGAATCTTTGGTTCGAGGATGGTAAAGCAGCTCTTTTGCCCAGCTGGAGGCAGGTAAGATGTGATGCGCACCGTGTTTACATGCCCGCATGGCCACTTCCCCTAACTTACCCCCTATTCTGAAAGTAGCATCTCATAATGTACAGGGCCTGAATTCACCTATAAAACGCAGGAAGTACTTTCAAGCAGCACATTCTCAGCACTTGGAGGTTCTTCTGTTGCAAGAAACCCACTTCCCCACACAATACAACCCCAAATTTATACATGTAAAGTTTCCCCAGTTCTTTCTGGCCAATGCTCCAGATAAGATGAGAGGTGTAGGAATCTTCTTCGCTAAAGAGGCAAGCTTTCAGTCACGTCATGTAATCAGAGACCCAGATGGTCGATATATTCTCCTGGCAGGGGAACTCAGGGGCCATTCCTACACCTTTGTCTCATACTACGCCCCAAGTCAGGGACAGGTGAAGTTCTTTCAATCTATGCTTAGCGCCCTCTCTCCCCATTTTGTGGGTTCGGTGGTTCTGGGGGGGACTCTAATACAGCATTGGATCATATGCTGGACAAATCAGGGTCTGGGCAAGTGCGCCTCCACCAGCCTCCGAAAAGGAGCGTGAAGATCGCAAGCTCCTTAACTCTCTGGGGTTGGTGGATGTCTGGAGGGAACTTAATCCAAATAAGAAAGACTTAACCCACTACTCCACCCCACACAGGTCCCTAGTAAGGATTGATCATATAGTTTTGGGGGCCACGTCAATTCCCTCTGTCTCCAAATCTTTCATAAGAGATTCCCCTCTGTCGGATCACTCAATGGTGTTAATGTACATTGTGACTCAGTCCGATGTAGAGTCGAGACCTACTTGGAGACTTAAGGAATCACTCTTGAATAACCCTGTCCATTGCACTATGCTGGGGAAGGAGCTTAAGGAGTATTTTAGATTAAATGTGGGTGGGGATATCTCCCCCATGACAGTATGGTCGGCTCACAAAGCAGTGCTGAGGGGCAAAATTATTCAGCTCTCCGCTAAGCTCAAGAAGGAGAGAATGAGTGACTTAGACAAATTGGAACAGGATTTCTACAAACTCGCCAAATCACATAAGAAAAACCCTTCCCCCCAATCTCGGGCCTGACTGGAAGCAGGGAGAGTGACCCTGAATCTAGCTTTGACCACCTAGGCGGAACAACAGATTCAATGAGCTAATGCCCACTTTTACCTCCAGGAAGACCGAATAGGCCCCAAACTAGCAGCTAGACTTTCCCCGAAGTTTAGGTCCTTCGCTTTTCCAAAGGTGAGGGACCCCTCGGGGGACCTCACCCAAATTCCCAACGAATCATGGCCACTTTTCATAAATTCTACGCAAAGCTTTACAGGATGGAGAATTCAGACCCCCCGCTACACTTCATAGCTTTTTAGACAGCATTACGCTACCAAGTCTAGACAGGGAACATAGTCATTCCCTAGAGGATCCGATTTCTGAAACAGAGATCTTAGAAGTAATTAAACACCTCAAAAAAGGCTCAGCCCTGGGCCCCGATGGGTTTTCCTCAGAATACTATAAATCTTTCCGTCCAATTTTAGCTCCTCACTTGGCAAACTTTTTTAACTCCCTTCAAGGAGGAACCATCTTAGGCGCCGACACTAATTTGGCCAACATTTCAGTCATACCCAAACCTGGCAAAGATCCCTCTGACGTGAGTAACTATAGGCCATTTCCTTGATCAACAATGACTTAAAAATTTTAACCAAAATCTTAGCCAATAGACTATTAGTTCATAGGGAAATATATCCACAAGGATCAGGTAGGGTTCATTCCAGGGAGGCAGGGCCCAGACCAAATCCGCAGGAGACCTTGTCTCGGGTGGGATGGCGGGCCGCAGCAGGAGGGGTTTGTTCTATCGGTTGACCTACAAAAGGCATTTGATACTGTCGAATGGCCTTACCTGTTTGAGGTCTTGAGACGCTGGGGGTTCAGACCTCGGTTCCTTCAAACCCTTAAAGCACTGTACTCCACTCCTAGTGCTCGTGTTAAATTGCAGAACTATTTTTTGAGTCGTTCCCCATTCTCAAGGGACCTAGACAAGGTTGCCCACTTTCCCCATTGGTCTTTGCCATCGCAATTGAGTCCCTGGTGATCTCTATTAGGGAACATCCGAACATCCGGGGAGTGAGATGTGGTCCATATACACATAAATGCCCTTTATTCGCAGACGATCTTTTGTTGTTTGTTACTTCTCCCCTCCTTTCTATCTCTAACATTGTCAACCTACTACAAGAGTTTGGGAGGGTCTCGGGTTTGAGAGTCAATATGACTAAATCTGCGGCCCTCAACGTAAACATCCCTGGGCAGATAGTCCAACAAATCAAAGGCCTTTACAATTTCCCCTGGAACCCGTCCCAGATCCCTTACCTAGGCGTTAACTTAGCGGCTAGCATGGAACAACTTTATAGCATCAATTATCCCCCTATATTTAAACAATGTACTGAGGACCTAGCCAACTGGGAGAGTCTTGGCCTTTCCTGGTTGGGGAGGGTGAATTCGGTCAAGATGACCCTCTTACCGAGGATTTTATACCTGTTTAGATCTCTCCCCATCCCAATTCCCAAAGCGCATCTGCTCAAATTTCAGTCCAGGATCAAGCAGTTTATTTGGGGCTCTAAGGGCTTTAGGTGCCCAGCTGAAGTCCTTATGCGACGACGTAGCCAGGGTGGGTTGGGGCTTCCAAACCTCTGGAGATATTACCAGGCAGCTCAACTGGCCCAATTTTCAATTATCCACGAGTAATAGACCTGACTGGGTGGGGGAGACGGTCCCCTTGAATACTTTAGTCTTCCTGGTATGGGCTCCCCCCAAATCAAGACCACCGATCATGTCTCCCACGCTTTCCCACTCGATGGCCCTATGCGATTCCCTTTTTGGGTCTACAAACTTAGCCTCATGCATACGTCCCTTGCAGCATGTCTTTAACAATCCGCGTTTTCCGCCGGGTCAGGATATCCGAGCCTTCAGTTGATGGACCAATAAGGGCCTCTTCAGGATAGGACATTTCCTGTCCTCTACAGGTCCCATTTCCCTGGAATACTGTTTCGGTAATTTGGACATGCCCTCATCGGAAAGGTTTCGCTTCCAGCAAATCCATCACTTTATTTCCACAATATTGAGGTCTAAAACGGCACTTCCGGGGGTTACCCCCTATGAGAAGTGGTGATCCGAGATCACCAACCAAAAAGGGGGTATTTCATCTATATATGCATCACTGACCGAACATCTCGACAAACCCCCTTATGCTAGAAGTTGGGAGGGGGACCTAAATGTGACCTGTGAAGCGGAAAATGGTTCTCCCTGTTCCTTAAATCGTTCAAGGGGATAGTAAACATATCACTAATGCAAGCAAGTATAAAGGTAATTTCACGTTGGTACCTGGTCCCCTTCCGCTTGTCGATCATGTTCCCGAACTCCTCTCCATTGTGTTTCAGGGGATGCAATCTTCAGGGCTCGTTCTACCATACTTGGTGGGAACGTCCTAGAATTAGGAGTTTTTGTAACAGAATTTTTGCCCTGCTGCGGAAGGTCACTGGCCAAAATATAATGCAAAATCCAGAAATCGCCTTACTGAACCACAGTCCAGGTCCGGGATGAAACTGACCCACTTTATACTTCTAGGAGCTAAGATGACAATAGCTAGGGCTTGGAAAAAGCCCTCTGTCTCCTTCAACGCAGCAAAGAAGAAAATCTCCTGGATCATGACCCAGGAGAAGTATGCTAACACTCTTTTAGACTCCTTGGAAAAGTTTTATACAGTTTGGGATCCCTGGAAGAATTACCTTAGGATACCCACTTGAACTAACGCAGTATGTAACTCTATCCCCCTTTCTCTTGCTCTTCCTCTCAATCTCCTTCTCCTTCTTTCCTTGTTTAATACTATGGTTTGTTTTAGCAACAGTATTTGGTTATTCTTTACTGAAGTAGTTCTACGGTGCTTACTGGGCATTTGGACATTATTCTTGCTGCTCAGCCATACAGATGGTCCAGTTTCAGTTACCTTTATGGCTGGAGTCCTGGGCTCAGGTCCCTACCCTTACTCCGGACACAGATTGATCCCAACTGGGGTGTCGGGAGTGAGGGAGTGGGAATGGATAGTAATCCTCCCCCTTCATGCCTTTGTTCATCTTGGTGCACTTTTGTTTTTGTTTTTTTCTTTTCCAGGTTATCTCCCAGTAACTACTTCTGTAATATACTACTTGTATTGCATTTGTATACTGTTCAACTGCGCTTTGGAATTTGTAAAACTGAATATAACTTTTCTATATTAATTTGTATGCTGGGAAATCCAATAAAGTAGATTTAAACAAAAATACACTGATTACTGTGTAAATGCCATTGGCAGTGAAGGGGTTAGCCTGCAGGGGGTGCTCTAAGGGTTAACTGTGTTCCCTCAGTGTGTTCTAACTGTATGGGGGCTGAGCTGGCAGGGGAAGAGGAGTGATCATGGCTTCCATTTACAGGAAGCCTGTGATCACCGCCCTTCTCCCTCAGTCAGAACGAAGATCTGTGTTTACTTACACGGACCTCCGTTCTTTCACTGCGGGGGGCCATCGCGGGTAGCCAGCGGCGATCGAGTCCGCACTACCCGCTCCCTGCCCCCCCCTGCGCACAGTGAGTGCGCCTCCGGAGGCACGCACGCTTACAGTGCGGGATCTCGCAGCCGCCGTCATATGACACCGATTTGCGATATCCAACCACCTTGTCACCATCAACCTGCGGTTGGTGGTCGGCAAGTGGTTAAATAATAATTCAAAAATATAAAGTGCAAAAACATCAAAACAGAAATAATATTTAAATAAATCATAAAGAAAAGTCCATCATCCATAGTGCCAGAAAAAAATGTATCCACAGTCAACACCCGTTATTCCTCCTCCACCACTGTGATAAAGTGCAGGAAACACCCATTGGGATAGAGGCTCACCAGAAGCTCGGTCCATATGGTTGTTTCCTGCACTTTATCACAGTGGTGGAGGAGGAATAACGGGTGTTGACTGTGGATACACTTTTTTCTGGCACTATGGATGATGGACTTTTCTTTATGATCTATTGAAATATTATTTCTGTTTTGATATTTGTGCACTGTATATTTTTGAAAAGAGTTGAGTGTAAAGTTCGGGTTCGTACCGAACTTTGGGGTGTCCGTGACCCGGACCCGAATCCTGACATTTGAAAAAAGTTTGAGTTCTGGGTTCGGGTATTTGATCACGCATGTTGAATAGCTGCAGGGCAGCCAATCAACAAGCGTTTCACTGGTTTTCCCTAAAAGCCATCACAGCCATGCCTACTAATGGCATGGCTGTGATTGGCCAGTGCATCATGTGACCCAGCCTCTATATGAGGCTGGAGTCACAGTGCTGCATGTCACATGCTCTCTGGGTAGTGTAGGGAGAGGATGCTGCTGGTGCTGTGAGGGACAGATTGCAGATAGATAGATAGGTAGAGATTACTACTACTACTGCTTTTAGGGACAGATTGCAGATCTCATCCTGCATTACGGAACGGTCTGACTGGACTAGGTAGAGTCTACTGCTTAGAGGGACAGATTATTGTTCTAAAATCATCTTCTAGTTCTATAGGGTCAGGTTCCTGCTGTTGCTGTTAGGGACAGATTATTGTTCTAAAGTCATTTTGCAGCCCTCTAGCACTTTCCATGACTCTTTTACAGTCATTTTTGTGCTGAAAAGTTCGGGTCCCCATTGAATTCAATGGGGTTCGGGGTAAAGTTTGGGTCAAGTTCGGTATCAAACCCGGACTTTTTTCCGAAGTTCGGCCGAACCCACCGAACCCGAACATCCACGGGTTCGCTCAACTCTATTTTTGAATTATTATGTAATTATTTAATTTAATTGCTATTGAGCACGTTTGAGTATACGCTCTGCTGTGAATTATTTTTGGTAATTTTGGTATTTACCAGTAGATTTATTCACCTATTTTAGCATTTATTGATATCTAAGCGGCAGCATTATTGAAACTTACTTTTATTACATTTAGCGCAGTGTTTTGCACTTATTTTTGGTTATCAAGGCTGAATGGTTTTTACCTTCATGCATCCTATGCATGAAGGTTAAAAAACCTTCTGTGTGCTGCTCCCCCCCAACAACTGACCCTAATACTCACCTGAGCTCCCTCTTGATCCAGCGATGTGCACGGAAGCCTCAGCTGTCCCAGGTCTCTCTCTCCTCATTGGCTGAGGCACAGTAGCAGGAGCCATCGGCTCCCACTGCTGTCAATCACAGCCAGTGAGCCAATAAGGAGAGAGAGCGGAGGGCAGGACCGAGCCACGGCTCTATCTGAGTGTGGCTCAGGAGTGAGCAAGCGGCTTGCTATTGGAGGCATTGGTCAAGGGGCAGGAGCCAGGAGCACCCAGAAAGAAGAGGATTGGGGGCTGCTCTGTGCAAAACCATTACACAGACCAGGTAAATATAACATATTTGTTATTTTAAAAATAATAATAATTTAATGCTGAATAAATTATTTATTCCAATTGACAGACCCAATGCCAGTGACATCTCTGCAAAATGCATCCTCTACAACAGTTTCTTTAGCTTTGATTTGGAATAAACCATTTGAGTATCAGAGTTCTTACAGCTACAGAGTGCAAACATATGCGACATCAGCATCTACACTGATAAATGATGTAATGGTGACCAGTGAATCGACTAATATAACAGATCTGATAGCCGGGGAGATGTACACATTTATTGTATATACAAGAGCTGCTGATAACATCACCGAATCTGACCCTGTGCCAACAACTACCTGCACACGTAAGTATAATGCAAACTATTATATAGAAACAAAGCAACACTTCTCAGGGTTCCTTATAGGACATGGGAATACCATGGAAGTTTTTTGTATCTTGAATTGAACCTTTTCTAAAGATGCCTTGTTTATTTAAAGGCTGAGTTCACCTTTTTTTAAAGAAAAATTCTGGCTCCCTTGTGTACCAGAATGTACGTATTCTTCAAAAATAAAACAGCTTTCCATTCATTTTACACACCGGCTTACCTCACTCTCTTCATAGTTGTTTAACCTCTTCAGCCCCGGAAGGATTTCACACTTTAGGACCAGAGCACTTTTTGCGATTCGGCGCTGCGTCGCTTTAACTGACAATTGCGCGGTCGTGCGACGTTGTACCCAAACAAAATTTGCGTCCTTTTTTTCCCACAAATAGAGCTTTCTTTTGGTGGTATTTGATCACCGCTGCGTCATTTCTGATCGCCGCTATAAACAAAAGAAGAGCAACAATTTTGCAAAAAAAACCCCAAATTTCTTACTTTTTGCTAAAATACAAATCCAAAAAAAATAAAATAAAAAAAAACATTTTTTTCATCGGTTTTGGGCGATTTATATTCTTCCTCATATTTGTGATAAAAAAAACGCAATCGGCGCTAATTGATTGGTTTGCGCAAAAGTTGCCGCGTTTACGGATGATGAGAATTAATTTCTGGGGTTTTTATTTATTTTATTTTTTTTACTAGTAATGGCGGCGATCTGTGATTTTTAGCGGTACTGCGTTATTGCGGCGGACATGTCGGACCATGTTGACACTTTTTTGGGACCATTGGCATTTATACAGCGATCTGTGCTATAAAAATGCACTGATTACTGTGTAAATGCCATTGGCAGTGAAGGGGATAACCTGCAGGGGGCTCTCTAAGGGTTAACTGTGTTCCCTGGGCGTGTTCTAACTGTGTGTGGGCTGCCCTAGTAGGGGAAGGCTGTGATCACCGCCCTTCCCCATCTCACAGAACGGAGATCCGTGTTTACATGCACAGAACTCCGTTCTTTCACTGCGGGGGGCATTGCGGGTAGCCGGCGGAGATCGAGTCCGCCCTACCCGCTCCCTGGCCCCCCCGGACACATATGAACCGGGTCATATGACGACGGCTTGCGATATCGAACCACCTTGTCGCCGTCAACCTGCGGTTGGCGGTTGGCAAGTGGTTAAATACACTGCTCCATTACTTCTGCCTTACTTCCTGGTCAGACATTAAGTCGAGACACAGGAAGGAGTTGACCAGCTGATCTCATTAGCACACACCCTGCATCATCTACCCTCAGCTGGTCAACTTCTTCCTGTGTCATGACCTAAAGCAGGGGTAGGCAACCTGCAGCCCTCTTGCTGTTGCAAAACTACAAGTCCCATAATGCCTCTGGGAGTAATTGTACACGTCAACCTTGCAATGCCTCATGGGAAATGTAGTTCTGCAATAGCTGGAGGGCCGCAGATTGCCTACCTCTGACCTAAAGTCTGACCAGGAAGTAAGGCAGAAGTAATGGAGCAGTGTGTTTAAACAGCTATGAAGAAAGTGAGGTACATCTGTGTAGAATTAATGGAGATCTGTTTAATTTTGCACAATAAGTACATTAATACTATATTGGTACATAGGGAAGCTTGAATTAAGAAAAAAAAAAAAAAAAGGTGAACTTACCCATCAAGCTCGTTGTGTAAGCAAAACGCAGTGTAGAGAGATTAAAGCCTATCTCTCGGCCGAGAAAAAAAGTTTTCCCACGCAGTGGGGCTGTGCCCACTCGGCATGGGTCAACTGCCTATTTTTGTTGGGGGGGTTGGAGAAGGGAGATATACATACCTAATCCTCCGATCCTCCCCCCACAAGACCAGTCCCTGTGGCTCCTGTTCCCCCCAGTCTAGAGGTCTTGTGCGGTGGACTGTTCCTGAGGTCATGAGGCCCATAGACCTGCTCTGGATGTAAGGATGTCAGGAATAGTCCACCGCTGGATCTTGGGGGAGTGCTGTTTGATGATGGAGCAGAGAATTGAGTGAGTATACAGCATTCTCCTCTCCCCTGGACAAAATAAGCAGTTGACCCATGCAGTGCAAGCCCAGCCCCACTGCATGGGAACACTTTATTTTGCCCAGAGATGGGTTTTAAAGTCTTATTGAAACATTGGCTACAGGTAAAGAGAGGTTTTCAGCCAGAGATGAATTCTTGACTAGATAAAGATTTCTGCTCCTGCAATAGCCATGTTACTAGACATGTGCGGTTCGTTTCATTCCCAATTAAAATTCGGATGAATTTTGGTTTTTCAAAAATTTGGATGTATCCGAATTTTGGAATTACAATAGTACCGAATTTAAACGAATCCGAAATAACAAAAAAAAAATGAATTCGAATTATTTTTGAATACTTTTCAAATTCAAATAGTTTTCAAATTTCCAAAGAGAATAAAATAGAATAGGTAATAGAATTAAAAAAAAATAGACTAGAAAAGAATATAACAGAAAGTAAAAGAATATAATATAATAGAGTAAAACAGAATAGAAAATAAAATAACAGGATAGACTAGAATATAATAGAAACAAATAGAACAAAATATAATTACATAGATTATAACCATCTTCTAAATTTCGAATTTCAAATAGAATAAATTTGAATTTGAATACATAAGAAAAGAATAGAAGAATAGAATAGAAAAAAAAGAATAGCATAGAATCAAAGAATAGAATTTAAAAAAAACATAAAATAGAATAGAAAGAATACAACCATTTCCCAAAATTCAAATAGAATCAATTTGAATTTGATTAGAATAGAAAATAATAGAATAGAATAGAAAATAACAGAATAGTGTAGAAATGAACAGAATAGAATAGACTATAATCATCTTCCGGAATTTAAATTTAGAATAGAATAAATTTGAATTTGAATAGAAGTTAATAGAATAGAAAAGAATAAAAAATAAAATAATAGAATAGAAAAGAATATAATAGAATACAATTAAGAAAATAATAGAATAGAATAGATTAGAATAGATAGAATATAACCATTTCCCAAAATCAATTTGAATTTGAATAGAATAGAAAAGAATATATTAGAACAGGAAGATGGTTATATTAATTTTATTCTATTCTATTTCTATACTATTGTGTTATTTTCTATTCTACTCTATTCTTTTCTATTCTATTCAAATTCAAATTGATTCTTTTTGAATTTTGGAAAATGGTTATATTATTTCTATTCTATTCAATTTTTTCAATTCTATTCTTTTCTATTCTATTCATATTTCAGAAGATGGTTATAATCGTTCTGTCTTATTCTATTTTTTATTCTATTCTATTCCATTCTATTCTGTTCTTTTATTTTCTATCCTATTTTGTTCTGTTTTACTGTATTATATTATATTCTTTTATTTTGTTATATTCTTTGCTATTGTATTCTATTTTTTTTTCTATTCTATTCCTTTATTTTCTATTCTGTTTTATTCTCTTTGCAAATTGGAAAACTATTCGAATTTGAGAACGATTTGAATTTGAAAACAATTCGAAATTGATTTGAAAACGAATAAACAAAACAAATTCCGAAACCGAATAAAACAAATGAATCTAATCTAACTAAACAAATGTATGTAAATAATGCATCGAAACGAAACAAAACACATTTTTTAGTTCTGCACATGTCTACATGTTACAGTCTAAGGAACACTGTTGAGGTGCTTTTGTCCCTCTCCCCATAAAACTTTATGGGAATGCAAAAGCAACATAAGCAGGTTAAACGCAGGTCAATGGCAGGTTAACGGCACCTGCAAAAAATACTGACTGATCTAAGAAGGTCTCTGATGTCAAAAAAATAAATTTGCCCATTGAAGCCCATCGACACAGAGCCTAAAGATACAGTTTATAGCTGCCATTTTTTTTTTTTTTGCTTCTGCATTATGTGGTTTCCTATAAGTGTCTTCTATGGTAGTGACCAGTAATGCATGTTAACCACTTCAGCCCCGGAAGGATTTCCCACTTCAGGACCAGAGCACTTTTTGCGAATTCAGCACTGCGTCGCTTTAACTGACAATTGCGCGGTCGTGCGACGTTGTACCCAAACAAAATTTGCGTCCATTTTTTCCCACAAATAGAGCTTTCTTTTGGTGGTATTTGATCCCCTCTGCGTCATTTCTGATTGCCACTATAAATAAAAAAAGAGCGTCAATTTTGCAAAAAAACAGTTTTTCTTACTTTTTGCTAAAATACAAATCCAAAAAAAAATATAAAAAAATGTTTTTTTTCACCAGTTTTGGCCGATTTATATTCTTCCTCATATTTTTGGTTAAAAAAATTGCAATCGGCATTTATTGATTAGTTTGCGCAAAAGTTGCTGCGTTTACGAATGATAAGAATTAATTTCTGGGGTTTTTATTTTTTACTAGTAATGGTGGCGATCTGGGATTCTAGCGGTACTGCGATATTGCGGCGGACATGTCGGACCATTTTGACACTTTTTTGGGACCATTGGCATTTATACAGCAATCAGTGCTATAAAAATGCACTGATTACTGTGTAAATGCCATTGGCAGTGAAGGGGTTAACCTGGAGGGGGCGCTCTAAGGGTTAACTGTGTTCCCTCAGTGTGTTCTAACTGTATGGGGGCTGGGTTGGCTGGGGGAGGGGAGTGATCACGGCTTCCATATACAGGAAGTCTGTGATCACAGCCCTTCCCCCTCTGTCAGAACGGGGATCCGTGTTTACATACACGGACCTCCATTCTTTCCCTGTGGGGGAGCAATCGCGGGTAGCCAGCGGCGATCGAGTCCGCCCTACCCGCTCCCTGGCCCCCCCGGAACACAATGAGCGCGCCTGCGGCGGCACGTGCGTTCTCACAATACTAGTTATCGCAGCCGCCGTCAGGTGACGGCGGTTTGCAATAATAAGCCACTGTGTCGCCGTCACGCTGCAGTGGGCAGCCGGCAAGTGGTTAAACAATAAAGATGGGCCGAAGACCCCTCTATTCGGTTTGCAGCAGAACTGGATACGGGAAATGCTCTAACCCAAATAGCGAACCCCATTACGTCTATGGGAGCCGAACATGAAAAATAAAAAGTGCCTGCCCATTTCGAAGGCTTTTATGCAAATAATTGGCCATAAAATGGGTATGAGGGTCCGGGTACTGCCCCGGGGGACATGCATCAATGCAAATTTTTTTTTAAACAATCGTTTTTTTTTTCAGAATCAGTGATTTGAATTATGCTTAACTGGTTCCACACCGCCTACCGCATATTTACGGCGGCAGTGTGGACGCTCAGCGCGAATCGGTGTAAAAAAGCGGCGAAATGCGGGTGGCCGCAAGGGGGCCCGCCGCACTCCTGAGGAGTGTGCCCGTGGCTTGGGCGGACCCGATGTCCGCCGGCGAGCTGCGATGACCGGCCACAGCCAAAGAACGGGAAACCGCCGATGTAAACACGGCGGTTCCCCGCTCTGTCGGTGCTGGCATAGGAGAGCTACTGATCCCTGTCACTGGGATCAGTTAGATCTCTTATGCCCATGGTAGCCCAACCCCCCCACAGTTAGAAGACGCCTAGGGAACACAGTTACCCCCTAGATCTCCCCCTGCAGGTTAACCCCTTCACTGCCAATGACATTTATACAGTAATCAGTGGACATTTAACTAGGGTCACTGTCCCTAGTCATCGAGAGGATACGGTCGTGGCTGTCTCGCCCCTTGGCGGCACAAATGTAGCCGCCAAAGGGCAAGAAACCGACACCGGCCAGTAGCGTCGAGCGGCCGCCTGTAGCCCAGGCGGGTTCGGTGCCCGTGTGAGGAGTCCTCACGCCGCCCGGGGGAACGCCGGTGGGCGTAAAGCGGCGAAAAAATGTGGCTAAGCGCGACTCGCAGGTGT
>BLSH010550039.1:671291-705569 GCA_018402905.1 Glandirana rugosa | reverse complement strand
CCCCCCACAGTTAGAAGACGCCTAGGGAACACAGTTACCCCCTAGATCTCCCCCTGCAGGTTAACCCCTTCACTGCCAATGACATTTATACAGTAATCAGTGGACATTTAAATTTCTGATCGCTGTATAAATGTCATTGGTCCCAAAAAAGTGTCAAAAATGTCCGACATGTCCGCTGCAATATCGCAGTACTGCTAAAATCGCAGATTGCCGCCATTACTAGTAAAAAAATAAAAAAATAAAAACCCCAGAAATGAATTCTCATCATCTGTAAACGCGGCTACTTTTGCGCAAACCAATCAATAAACGCCAATTGCGATTTTTTTTTTAACAAAAATATGAGGAAGAATATAAATCGGCCAAAAAATGTTTTTTTATATTTTTTTTGGATTTGTATTTTAGAAAAAAGTAAGAAATTTGTTTTTTTTTGCAAAATTGTCGCTCTTCTTTTGTTTATAGCGGTGATCAGAAATGATGCAGAGGGGATCAAATACCACCAAAAGAATGCTCTATATGTGAGGGGAAAAAGGACGCAAATTTAGTTTGGGTACAACGTCGCACGACTGCGCAATTGTCAGTTAAAGCGACGCAGTGCCGAATCGCAAAAAGTGCTCTGGTCAGGAATGGGCTAAAACTTTCCGGGGCTGAAGTGGTTAAAGTGCAACAATAAGGCCTCACGTACACTGCTGCTGGTAAACAGACGTTTAGACCAATTTCACACTTGTGCGACTTGTCCTGCGACTCGGGACTGCAAAATCGCATAGCAAGTCGTACCCCATGATTTTCAATGAGTACCATTCGTATCTGTGCGACTTCAAGTTGCAGTGACTTCAAAGTAATCCCTGCACTACATTGGTCCGACTTTGATGCGACTTGAGGTCCATAGACCTTAGGATTACACAGGCACTGCTTCAAGTCCCATCAAAATTGCGGCAAAAAGGGGCCTCCAGATTCCGATAAGCACCCTGCCTGCATGACCCCGACAACCACAGCCCAGGGTTGTGGGGAAGAGACCCTTGTCTCCATCAACATAGGGACAGGGTGCTTTGGGTTGGGGGGCAGGGCCCACTGGTAAGTTTATTATAATGTAGGGCAAGGGCTCCGGGGGTCACATACAAGATTTCTGTTTAAATATAATGATGCCCCAAGTTCAATAGGGATGTTGATTATGAAAATATCACTTTACAAGAATAATGCATATCCTATTTTTTTTCTTCTTTCAGTTCCTGGGCAAGCTTCAGCCATCACAGTAAACAATTACGAGTCGGTGGATTCTCTGGTAGTGAACTGGACAGCACCAGCGGGAAAAGTGTCTAAATATGTTGTCAGTGTAACTGGTGATGTAAATGGGACTCAACAAGCTAATTCTTTATCAGTGACTTTCTTAAAATTGCTACCAGGCAGGAGTTATATGATCACCATACAGACATTCAGTGGGGACTACACCAATACAGCCCCACCAGTGACTGAGGCCACATGTAAGTATGATCAAGCCATATGTCCCGATCAGGGCCATCTTTAATATTGATTGGACCCTGGGCAAACATTTTATTGGGCCCAACCGAACCCACTTATCAACTATTTGTGGGCTCAAGGAGCAGCTGGACTGGGCCCAGGGCAGTTGCCCCTTTTAGAAATGGAAAACTGCAGCGCAAAGTCCAAACAAATTTCTTAGAAGAATTCCTATGGGTTCAGCAAATGCCCATCACCAAAAACACCACCACACTTGTCTTCTTACCAGATCCCGATGACCCCCTATTACGGAGGGTCAACTTGCGCCTTGGTATAATAGGGTACATCCAGGAATAAAACCGATTATGCAGGCGGTATGGCAAGACAAATCCTCATCAACAAATCCCCAGCGGTGGTGAGTGGTTCATGTAACAGATATAAAAGATCCCAATAGTGCAGATGGTACAAACGGTTTTTATTGATATAAAACATATAAGTGGTTACTCACATTTAAAACGTGTAAAATCAGCATTGTATGGTACAGCTCCTGGATAAAGCTCCTGGCGTCCGGCGTCCAGGGATCAAGATGGCGTCCGCAACTCAGTTGCCCCTTTTGCCCTGCGTTAAAGATGGCCGTGGTCCTGATGAGCCTCTTGTGAGTGTTGTATTCAGGGCCGCTGATGAGGCAGTACAACCAGCCCTCCTGTATAAGGCCCAGGACCCATCAGTTCTAATGGGGGGGGGGGGGGGTCAGACAGGAGGACCGGCTGTACTGCCTTATTGCTGACACTTTGCTGCAACACTGCCAGCTTCTCCTCCTCTCCCTCCCACCGGGTGTGCTGCAGGGGGATCAGTTTTATTATCTGCGCCCTCTTCCTCTTGCTATTTGACCCCACTTCCCCGAGGCTCTGATAGCTTCCCTGCCCTCTTGCTGGCAACTGCTAAGAGCACACATGGGAGAGGGATGGAGAGCAGGGGGGCAGTAAATATCTTATATTTACCGGCCCCTTCCATTCCTGAATGAACACAGTGAGTAATTGGTGCATATCACTGCTGTGTCCGTTCATCACTAAAGCATAGTAAAATGTGTTTACCATGCTTCGGTTTGTGAATTAACAGGAAGTGCTTTCTCTTCATTCATCTCCAGTGCAGCTGAGGCGGCAGAGAAAGGGACTGAGGAATCTATGCCCTCAGTCCCCTTCTCTGTCTCAATTGTGAGACATCAAGGGTCAGTTTAGAACCCAGATATTTCACCAAAGACACCCAACAGGGCAATTTAAAAATGTTAAATAAAAAATAAAAACCAAATTCTAAAAAAAAAAAAAAAAAAAAGGTAAAAAGAATAATAAAATTCTAAAAAATAATTTTTAATACTTTTTTTGTTGTTTGTGTTTTGCTCCCTGAAGAGCAGTCAGCATCAGGAAGCAGACTGGGACTCTGCACCCTGGGGAACCTAGGGTTGGTGTTCTACAAGGGCTCACTACTGCAGAGACCGAACGCATGGCCATAATGTTGAAGTCCAGGAGAAAAAGTTTCAACCTTCTTTATTAGGGCTCTTTCACATGGGCGGACCATTGTCAGTTTTTCAGGCAGAACCAATCGGACCCTCCAATCTCCTATATGGAGCGGCAGGATGTCCGTTGACACCTGCCGACATCTGATCCTGTCCGCTAAAAATAGACGGATGAGGATTCAGTCCCCACCCAACGGATGGATCGGATGGCAATCGGGTGTAAATGGACAGGCGGTCCGTTTACATCCAATCGCCCATAAAGGAGAGCGGGCTGTGTCTGTGTCCACTCTTCATAAGTGCAGCAGACACAGACCAGCCATCCATCTGCTCAGCAGGGATCAGTGGACAGATTCCCCTCCAATGCAGCCCCTCCCGTGTGTCAGGGGCCTTACTATTTAAAGGTAAAATTTTACATTCACATTTACACAAAATGTTATCTATACCCACCTGTACAACTTAGACTTGTACATCTTTATGTTAACCCAGAACTAAGGGGGAACTAAAAGGTCTTTTTACATCCCCTATTCTTCCTTTTATATAACTATAGGATGCTGTGTAAAATTAATGCAACACAGAAACTGAAATTCAATGTTATAGATAGAAAAAAAAAGAAAAATGTTTTTTTGCCAAAACCATTATTTTAGGAGCAAATGTATAGCAAAGTGAAGCAAAAGTACCAGGCTTTCTCGAGTGTCATGAAAAGAAGAAGTGCTCACTTCCCCCACTGCCCATACTATCTCTGTAGTACTAAAAGGAAAGCACCCACTGAAGATCCTGGAGACCAATGGCGTCACTAGGGTTGGTGTCACCTGGTGCGGTAAAACATGGTGTCACCCCCCCTTCCCCACACAATAATTTTTCCTATATAACAGACACTGGGCAGGCTAGTTTTGGCTCGGAACCCCCCCCCCCCCAGCTGGTACCTGTAAATGATGTGGTCGGTGTTGGTGCACCGATCCATGCACTGTCATCGATGGGGGTGACACCATCTCTGTCGGATACAGGGCCATCTTTAATAGTGATTGGTCCCCTGTACAAACCTTTTCTTGCAATTTTGCTCTCCATCGCAACATCCCAAAAAACAAACACACATAGACTTATCTCAAAAAACTTAAAAAATGTAAACATAAAGAACTGGTTCACAGATTTTTTACTAGAGGTTACTGCACATTATTACCACTCACCAATTAGTTGCTAGAGGGTACTGCACATCATTACTGCCCACTGATTGATTGCTAGAGGTTGGTGCACACCGATACCGCTCACCCATTGGTTGCTAGAGGTTACTGCACATCATTGCCGCTTACCCATTGGTTGCTAGAGATTACTGCGCATCATTGCCACTCACCCATTGGTTGCTAGAGGTTACTACACATCATTACTGCTCACTGATTGATTGCTAGAGGTTAACACACATCATTATTGTTCACCCATTGGTTGCTAGAGGTTACTGCACATCATTACCATTACCATACCATTACTGCTCATTGATTGCCTGCAACTCAGTGTCACCCTCTGCAAGCTGCTTGGTCTTCTGCTGCTTTATTAATCTCCCCCCCCCCCCCCCGCTGTTGACAGAAGAAGTGTTAGGAAGAAGAATCCACACAAGCCCACTCTGTGTGTGTCTTTGATCTCCGCGCTTCTGACCGGATAAGGGAGGTCAGCAGGGGAACACAGAGAGCTGGCTCTGCCTTTCTCTGCCATAGCCGCTCTGGTCCAGACAGAGGGAGAAGTGGGCTCTAGAACATGCAGCCACAGCTGTGCCTCTCCCATGTCATGGTGTGGCCACAGGATAGCAAGCGGGGGAGAATCAGCTGCACCTGCTACATCGCAAAAATATTTGTGGGACTTGATGGTGTCACCCCTCTAGCGGGTGTCACCCGGGTGCGGACCCCCATAGCGATGCCACTGCTGGAGAATCTGACACTTCTGGGAGTGTCAGATTTCTGATCCTTTGCTGCACTATGTGTTTCAATCTGCCCGCCTCTACTTCACAACTATAGGCTAATGTGGAGCAACCACAGCACATAGGAGGAGACTAGGAATTTCTGGAAGTGTCAGGATTGTACTTTAATACTATAGAGATCAAGGGCATGGACATTGGTGGAGGTAAGTATTTCATCTCTCCTTTGCAGGGCCAGCTTTTGAAGCTTCAGTTAACATACTTCTGTTCTACTTTGATCTCCAATAACGTTTGTTTGATTTTGTCCTGCAGATCCAACTCCTCCACATTCTCTAAATTTTAATAGCGTTGGTTCAGACAGCATCACAGTATCTTGGGAAGACCCAGCAAATATGACCGGCCTGTCAATGTCCTATAATATCATTTGGAGTTCTGCTTCCATCAGTGGGACTGTTACAAGTAATGCACCAAATGTTACCCTGCAGAGCCTGGCATCTGCAACTAATTACACCGTTACTGTGCTCACAGTCGGAGCCCGGGGGTATCAGAGCACGCCTGTTACTGGATGGATATTTACAAGTATGTTTTGCTTTTATTGATTTTTATAACTTATATGTCAGCGATATTTTCAGAAGTGCATTTGTAGGTGTGTTCTCTAATGGCTAGCTGTATGTCTCTGTGCATTCAGCATTCTTGCTGAACAACTACTGCAAAAAAATAATCAATTTAAAGATAAAGGGCATATTGTAGACAGTGAACATCTATTGAAATGACTCTGCCCACCTCCCTAATAGAGGCCAACTACAAAGTACTAATGTGATAGTACATGGTCCCCACTAGAATTGCCCAATGGGCGGCGTAAGCCTCCCCCCTATGTTTTCAAGGGTGTGGCCAAGATGGAACAGCATATCATGTATGGTGGATGTGCCCAAAAGCTTGTAGATTCTGGATCCATATCTACATTTTTATCTATTCTCTCACGGGGTCCAATTTGGCTAAGTCCCCGCAACAGGCACTCCTCTGGCACCCTGTTTGGGGAGCCCCGGGACCCACTGAACGCTTAAAGTGATTGTAAAGTCTCATATTTTAAACTTTAAAACAACAAACATGTTATACGTACCTGCACTAGGCAGTGGTTTTGCACAGAGAACCCCCGATTCTCCTTTTCTTAGGTCCCTCTTCGGCTCTCCTATCCCCTCCCTTCTGTTCAGTGCCCCCACAGCAAACCGCTTTCTATGGGGGCACCTGAGCTGAGTCACAGCTCCCTGTGTCCATTCAGACCTGGAGCTGTAGCCTGGACCCACCCCTTTTTTATTCTCATTGGCTGATTGACTTTGATTGACAGCAGCGGGAGCCTGTGGCTCCGTGCTGCTGTCTCAGCCAACGAGGACGGCCGAGACATTCCTACAACATCGCTGGAGCTAGAAGGTCCTCAGGTAAGTGTCAGGGGGGTGCTGGGGCAGCTCCTGCACACAGAAGGCTTTTTAACTTAATGCATAGAATGTGTTAAGATGAAAAAAGCTTCTGACTTTACAACCACTTTAATTTCTTTCATTTTTACAGCAGCCAGAATAATGATCGCAAGATGCTGGAAATCCCCAGTGATATTTTTGACCTCTTAAAGAATAAATTGCCCTGGGTAATGCTAAACAAATGCCTCTCTGCCCTCCTGCAGGACAAGCTTCCCCTGGATCACCAATGTGCTGGGGACAGCCTCATCAGATCTGAGGCTAACCTCTTAGTGCCCCAGGAGAGGCTCACTCTCCAAAAGTGAAACTTCCACTTTAAGGGGAGGTGACACAATTGGCATGTCATTTTTTTGGGGGAGGCAGCGGGGACCCTGTTTTTACAAGATCCCTGATCCACTTCCTGTCCTGATGCCGCGGAACAGGAAGGAAATTCACCTTCCCCCCTCCCACCTGGCGATCTTCTGGAACACTTCACAAGTCCCAGAAGATACGCCGGCCATTCACAAAGCGCGGCACGATTCGCGCATACGCAGTGTGCACCCGGCTTTGAAGCCAAAGCCGGAAGCCCACACTTGTGATGCCGGCGCCACCAAGGGGAGGGGGAGAGGAACGAGCCGCATCGCTGGAGCCTGGGACAGGTGGGTGTCTACACTTTTTGTAGCTGCTGACTTTTAACTTGGTGGAACTCCACTTTAAATCCTTTGGTAGTTCGAGGAGTGATATAAGACCACTGGTTGGCCGCCATTGGTCCAACTCCCCGTTTGCGAGCTGTGTATTCAAACACAATGACCAGCTACCATGATCGATTCATGGCTGAGATGGCACCTCCTCTTAGATGAGAGCACCCCCGGTCATGCAGTTCCTCTTCAGAGGATGTATCTTCTGTTCTTCAGAATTGTAATCATAGCCCAAAATTGCGTTACACCGGTTCCTTAATAACCGGTGCTGTATGTCAATAATGTTATCATGCATCGGTACTTTTCTATACTGTATTGTATGGTTTTAGATCTGTATGTAGAATTTATAGCCTTAATGAAAATGATTGGAAAATAAATTACTCTGTCAATATAATTGATCTGAGAGTGGTAGTAAAAGTACAGCCCCTGCTAATGAGAGGACCAGACAATGTCCAAGAGTTCACTACTTCCAAGTGCAGGAAATCGCATGCTACATGGATCCAAGGCTTTTTGCAAACTGTTATGAATCATCCCTGTTGATTGTGACATGTTAAGAGCCCACCAACTAGAATACCTGGGCCCTAAAGGAGGTGGGGTCCATTTTACTCCAAAAACACGTTTGTTCTTCTGTGTTCCTGCAGTGAATTAGTTGATTATTGAAAGTTGTGGACTCCTAACCATTGTTTTAGTCTACACACATGGATTCTCAACTCTGGGTCTACCCCCTTCTCTAAGGGGTGCCCCCTTTTGTGGAGGGCTTCCAGGTCAGAGCCAGGGCGCCCTACTGAAACCTTATCCAGCATGGGCAACCCCAGTTTTGCCCAAGACCAGGGTATTGTTAGTATTTTGATGCAGTGACGGCTGGTGGGGTTTTTTTTTTGGGGGGTGGCAGACAACCAACCCCCCCAGTCGGCTGGTGGCACCCCCGGTGGCCCCCCGAGCCCACCCTTTTTCGAAGCCTATTAGAGTCTCTGGCTCTAATCATGTGCTTGAAAAAAACACCCCCCCATTGGAATCCATGTGCCCTGCATGTAGATTAGGGGGCCGGACGCATGGATGGGGGGGCGGTGCCCATGCGCCCCTAATGGACAGGCCGCCACTGGTTTGATGGCACCAAGAGGTATAAGAATATTGTTATCTGTCATAGAACGTTAGCATGTCATTTTTAGACATGTGCGGTTCTTTTCGTTCCGAATTGAAATTCAGACAAATTTTTCGTTATTCTGAAATCCGGAGGTATCTGAATTTCCGAATCCCAATAGTAGTAAATTTACACAAATTCGAAGTAACGAAACAAAACTTCGGATGAAATTCAAATTTGATTAGTTTTCAAATCAAATTTGAATCGAATTCAAATTTCCCGAAAATAATAAAATAGTATACAAAATAAAGGAATAGAAAAGACTACAATAGAAAATAAAAGAATAGAATATAATGGAGTAAAAAACAGAAAGGAATACAATATAAAAGAATAGAATAAAATAGAACAGAAAAGATAGAATAGAAAAGGAATAGAATAGAATAAAATAGAATAAAAAAATAGAATAAAACCACCCTCTGAAGTTTGAATTTCAAATAGAATAAATTTGAATACAATAAGAACAGAATAGAAAAAAAAGAATAAAATAGAAAAAAAAAGGATCAAATTGAATAGAAAGAATATAACCTTCTTCCAAAATTCGAATTTCAAATAAAATAAATTCAAATTTGAATAGAATAGAAAAGAATAGAGTATAATAGAAAAGAATATAAAATGTAAAACATATTATAGAAAAGAATAGATTAGAATAGAAAAAAAAACAGTAGAATAAAAGGAATAGAATATAGCTCGTCTCATATAGCCATTCACATAGCCATATAGCCATTCCCAAAGTTAGAATGGAATGAATTTGAATTAGAATAAAATAGAAAAGCATAGATTAGAATAGAATAGAAAATAAAATAATAGAACTGACTAGAATAGAAAAGAAAAGAATACCATGGAAAAACAATAGAATAGAATAAATATAGCCACCTTCCGAAATTCAAATTTCAAATAGAATAAATTTGAATAGAATAGAATAAAAAATAATAGAAAATAAAATAATAACATAGAAAATAATAGAATACATAGAAAAAAATAGTACAGAGAGAATATAACATTATAACCATTTTCTGAAATTAGGGTTCAAATTGAATAAATTCAAATTGGAATAGAATAGAAAAGAATAGAATATAATAGAAAAAAAGAATAGAATAGAAAAAAAATAGAATAGAATGGAACAGAAAGAATATAACCATCTTCCAAAATTCAAATTTCAAATGGACTTAATTCAATTTAGAATGGAATTCGATTTGAATTCGAATGGAATTCGAATTGATTCGAATTTTCCAAATTCGGCCAAATTATGTTCAATTGGACCGAATTCGAATAGATTAGAATGGCAATAAATGAAACTAATTCCAAAAAATGAATTAAACTAAACAAATTTGTGTAAATGTAAATTGAAATGAAACAAAACACATTTTTATCATTCTGCAAATGTCTAGTAGTTTATGTAACAACAGTTCTCATCTATTATACTTGATTGGTAGTTCTGGAATTGGCCACTAGATGGTAGTATAATATTAGTTTAACGTTTGACATTCTTGCTAGTAGAACTACATGCTCCCGGGTATAATGTAATGCCGGTCTCAGTGATCTTGTCGTTTCTGTTTTCTAATAAACTAAGAAGAACTAGTATGTGTGTAGTAGCATCATGAGACTGGGGAGAGACAGCAGCAGAGGTCCAATATACAATGATGTGATGAGGATGTTTAATTACCCTTTAGGTCCTCTGGAGCAGCCGGGCAGTATAAAGGTTGTCCGCTCAACCTCTGGGGATGCTATGGATGTCACCTTCCAAGGGTTCGACACCTCAAATGGACCAATAGCAGCTTATGCCATCATTGTGACGACTGACCTGAATGGTATGACTAGCAAACTGAATATGTCTATGCATTTCTACAAGTAATATTTTAAAATCCTTATCTTATGACTGTCAGTCACCAGATCTCTGCTATGCCCCTCTAGCATGCCCTGGAGCACCAGGCTGTAGAGGGGTGGTAGCAGCTGGGGGAGGCTCTCAGTAGCGTACTGAGAGGCTAAGCCAGCTTCTGATCTAGGTGGAACCTGAAATTAAAGTCGGGATCCCTACAGAGTCTGCACCTGCTGAATGACGTCAGCTGTCA
The DNA here is from genome assembly GCA_018402905.1 of Glandirana rugosa. NCBI lineage: Eukaryota > Metazoa > Chordata > Amphibia > Anura > Ranidae > Glandirana > Glandirana rugosa. The sequence goes on along the minus strand of BLSH010550039.1, from coordinate 695,345 downwards.
GCGGATTTTAACCCGCTGTCAGCTGAATACGAGACACAAGAGTGCGAAGGAAGTGCTCTAGTGTGACTCACAGGAGAAGTAGGGCCAAAGGAGCATTTGTCCTACTTCTCCTTTAAAGAAATGTTAGTTGCTAGGCCACTTGCTGCTAGAAGTTTTAATGTTTTTTTTTCTGGCATAGGGAATTTAGCCTTAAACAAGACAAAGGCCATAAAATAACTTGTATCTCACACACAGTGCAAATGTTTATAGAGCAAAAGAGGGAAAAACAATTGAAATTCTGACAAATGTTTCATTATTCAGAAGTTCGGCTGTATCTGAATTACAATAGTAACTCATTTAAACAAATCTGACATAAGGAAATGAAAAGTTCAGATGAAATTTGAATTTCAAAAGTTTTCGCATTGGATTTCAATAGTTTTCGAATTTAGCTCGAATTTTGAAAGAGAATAAAATATAATAGAAAATAAAAGAATATAATAGAAAAGAATAAAATAGAAAATACATGAATAGCATATAAAAGAGAGAAACAGAACAGAATAGAAAATAAAATAGAAAAGATAGAATAGCAAATAAAGGGATAGAATAGAAAATAAAGGAATGGAATAGAAAATAAAAGAATAGAATAGAATAGAAAAGAGTAGATTAAAACAGAACAAAATAGAATAGAGAATAAAAAAACAGAAAATAAAGAAATAGAATAGAGTAAAATAGAAAGAATATAACCATCTTCTGAAATTATAATTTTAAATAGGATAGAAAAGAATAAAATAGAAAAAAAAGAATAGAATATAAAAAAACAATATTAAAAACTATAACCTTTTTCCAAATTTTGAATTTCAAATATAATAGAAAATAATGTAATAGAAAAAAAGAATAGAATAGAATAGAAAAAAAAGCAATAGAATAAAATAGAAAGAATATAATCTTTTTCCAAAATTCAAATTTAAAATGGAATAAATTCAAATTTGAATAGAATAGAAAAGAATAAAGTATAATAGAAAGGAATAGAATTAAAAAAATATTATAGAAAAGAATAGATTAGAATAGAAAAAAAAACAATAGAATAAAAAGAAATAGAAAGAATAAAGCCATCTTCCAAAATTCCAATTTCAGATAGAATAAATTCAATTTTGAATGGAATTCAAATTCAAATCGTTTTGAATTTTCCGAATTCGGTCAAACTCAGTTCAATTCAACCGAATTCAAAACATTTGAATCTATTCGAACTTGAACAAATGAAGTAATAGTAATAAATTAAACAAATTTAACTAAACAAATTTAAGTAACGAATCGAAACAAAACTAAGCACATTTTTTCATTTTGCACGTCTAAAAAGCAATAAACATGAAGTCCAAAAAAACATTTTATTCAGAATTCACATACAGTTAAAAAATCCAATGTTTGGGGGCTGTTTTTTTTCCTTTTTTTCTCTCTTTTTTTAAGAAAAATCATAGGAATGAGAAAAAAAATATTTCAGAAATAATAAATATATGGATTATCAATTTATAATACTTAAAACATGATGCATAGTTAATTATTTAAGGCATTATTGATTGCATTCATTCAGCAACTGGGTATACTTAACATATATGACATCTTTTATGTAATTTCTTCATAGCCCTGATAAAGGGAGACCCTTTTAAGCCCGTGAAACATGCTAGCTTTCTTATTCTATGCATCTTGTCATTTAAATGTATTTTAATATTACATATATATTTTTAAACCTTAAAGTACAACTAAAGGCTACATGCACATTTTAGTAAATCCTCCTTTAGTAAGAGTCCTCCTGTCTTCTGTCATGCTCAGTCTATTTTACATAACACACACCCATCTGCCAATCAATAGCTGGGTGTGTGCTATGTAACCACAGCACAAGTCAGTACAGGTTAGTTTGCACACTGATTTGTCTATTAATCTGCAGTGGCGGCTGGTAAAGTTTTAGGATGGGGGGGCAGACCCCGCCCTTCCTTTTTGACCCCTCCCACTTCGCATAAGCCCCACTCCTTATAGAATCCACCCACTCTGTACCCTGTATTCCACCTATAGTGTCAGGAGTATACAGCCAGTATCACAGACAGGAGTAAACTGCTAGAATCACAGACAGTAGTAAAGAGCCAGCATGTATACAGCCAGAATAACAGACAGGAGTATACAGCCAGGATGTATACAAACAGCAAGACAGACAGGAGTATACAACCAGCATGTATACAACCAGCAACACAGACAGGAGTATACAGCCAGCATGTATACAGTCAGCATCACAAACAGGAGTATACAGCCAGCATCTCAGGCAGGAGTATACAGCCAGCATGTATACAGTTAGCATCACAGACAGGAGTATACAACAGCCAGCAATACAGATTAGGAGTATACAGCCAGCATCACAGACAGGAGTATACAGCCAGCATCACAGACAGGAGTATGCAGCCAGCATCACAGAAAGGAATATGCCGCCAGCATGTATATAGCCAGCATCACAGACAGGAGTATTCAACCAGCATCAGAGACAGGAGTGTTCAGCCAGCATCACAGACAGGTGTATACAGCCAGCATCACAGACAGGAGTATATAGCCATCATGTATACAGCCAGCATCACAGACAGGAGTATTCAGACAGCATCACAGACAGGAGTATACAGCCATCATGTATACAGCCAGCATCACAGACAGCAGTATACAGCCAGCATGTATACAGCCAGCATCACAGACAGGAGTATACAGTCTGCATCACAGACAGGAGTATACAGCCAGCATCACAGACAGGAGTATACTGCCAGCATGTATACAGCCAGCATCACAGACAGGAGTATTCAGCCAGCATCACAGACAGGAGTATTCAGCCAGCATCACAGACAGGAGTATTCAGCCAGCATCACAGACAGGAGTATTCAGCCAGCATCACAGACAGGAGTAAACAGCCAGCATCACAGACAGGACTATACAGCCAGCATCATAAACAGGAGTATACAGCTAACATCACAGATAGCCCCTCCCTAGGGCAGTCAGGACATCAAAGTCCCACACTTTTCCTTCTCCTCTGTCCGGATCACAGCATCCCCCGCCGCCTCCTCCAAGGCATCCAATAGGATTGCCTGCCCATTCAGCCAATCTGGAAACTGGTAACATACCTGCGCTTCCCAATTGGCTGAGAGGCAATTCAGTGTCGTGAGTGATGCTCTGCACCATGAGCCACTCTATTTTGAAGCCTGTTAGAGCCTATGGCTCTAATCAGGTGCTTCAAAAAACACTGACGTTGCTGTAATTCATGCAGCCGGTGTCTTGAAGTGGCCGGCTGCATGAATAGGGGGTGGCGGTGAGGGCTAATGGATAGATTCATGCATAGCATGATTCTATCCATTAGCATAGAGTGGGTGGCGAGGAAAGAGGGGGCGGCACCCGTACGCCCTTAATGGATGGGCCGCCCCTGTTAATCTGTGTGCTTCTCCCTGCCTGTTTTCCTTTGGTAATCTGTAGACTGAAGAAAAGCCAAGCTAGGGGCAGCCTGTATAGGGTACAGTGGGCGGGCAAAGGCGGGACATAGGTGGGAGTGGGCTAATTGTGGCTGGAGCCTCGTTCTGAACTTCTGTGTAAAATGAAATGCCTGAACTTTCCATGGACTATATGAGCACCTCCCCCAGTGATGTCAGGACGGCTCTTCAGAGAGGCTGCATGCAAAAGGGGACAACAGGCAATTAGAAAAACAGGAATGACAGCAGGTGCCGGTCTTCCACTAGTTGCAATAGGTGCTCCAAGTTCCCAATATGTGAAAAGAGCAGAAGGCTCCTCTGCAGCAGCTTCCATCAATGTCTCCTCTCTACTTCCTGGGCATTGATGGAAGCTGCTGCGGAGGAGCCTCCTGTTCTTTTCACATATTGGGAACTTGGAGCAAGGTGGAAGATTCTTGTCACCCTTTCTCCCTTTGGATGGTCCATTGATTGCATGGATGTTTATAAACACAAAGACATTTGATATGAACTATAAGGATTTCATATCAAGTATGTGAAAAAAGTGGTGTGGCGCTGCCAATTTAAATATCAAATATAAAGTGTATATAAAAAATATATATGAAATGAATGGGATGTGAAAAAAGGAGGAAAAAAAGGAAAAAACAGACTGCTGCCCTCACTAGAACACTCGTAGGTGTCCAGATAATGATAGTACAAAGGAGGAGTGAGTGTGGCGCTGTCTGGAGTTCAAAGGAAATCGTGTCCGAACCCAATTTATATCAAAAAATCATCAGGATTATTAATATAAGGATTTCATGGCACTATTATGATTCATTTATGGACATTAATTGATGAAATATTATTATATGTTTATGAAATGTATAAGTTATAAGTATTGCACTACCACTGTAAATAAGCACTTGATTTATGCACATTGCACTTTATATATAATTCTTATTAGTAGAGTGCAGTTTAATTTTGTTTTTTTACAATGGAACTGGTCATGCATTCAGACTATTATTCAGAATAATAATATGCTATGCTATGCTATGCTAGCCCATGCTGGCAGAGATTACTGCCAAGATGCTGTCTCCATACTTCTAGAGGTTGGCACAGAGCATAAAAGGCTTGTTTTACATCAGAGACGGGACTTTCAGCCAGGAAAAGTTTTGTTTTAAGTCAACTGTTCAGGTCTGCCCTGTTTGACATAAAGAGGTGCTTTCAAGGAACATACACCTCTGATCCCCTTGCTCCCTCTGTCCCTGCCCCAGCATGCATTTTAAGACATAATTTTGATTTAGGGTAGGAAAAGGCTTCTTTCATTAATAGTAATTTATTCCCATTCTTATGTATTCCCCTCAACAAAATTTAGATGGTAATGAAACTTTTTTTGAGCATCTGTCAATCTTTTACATTGTTAATGGTTTTTGTTCTTTATTTTTTTAAGCCAACAAGTCTCCTGAAGGGGTTTTAGCTAAAACATACAAAGACTTCAAGAATGGGACAACCAAGACTTATGTGACCTCCATAATTGAGCAGAAAGCACAGAGAGTTTCACGATCCAGTGAGATAAGTGCACATGTGGGTGATGGGTCTGAATCACATGGATACGTCAATGGACCATTGGACCCTAAGTTACAGTACAGGTAAAGAAAACATATTTTATATGTTTACATATAAAAATAGGTGTCCAGTATGACGAATCCATGGGCTACCTTAAATCTGCCCTAAAATTAACACTTTATTTGGACATTTTGAACGTTTGTATATCTTAGGAGGTCCAGTGAGATCTTCAGAGAAAATATGATACTGCTGGTCAAGACTGTCATGGCTGAATTAGATGTATCACTTCTCCAAGTTTAAAATACAGTGGTTTTTTGCTTAGGAATTGTAATGAAGGGGTTAAAAGCAGACTATGCCAAAACTACCGGTGTATAATTTATGCAGACACACTTTTTAAAAAGGAACTTCAGTCCCCTTACCCTTGTTTTCCCTTGCTCTGTCCCCCCTTATTTTAACTATGATCTTTTATAGTCCGATGCATGCATAGATGTGGCAAATGGCTGTGTCAGGCCTTGTGAACTTGCCAGACCATGCAAAAAGTCCTGTATCTACATAATTGAACCATGTTTGCACATGTATCTAGGCAAACCTGCACATGTGAAAATTTGTTGAAGGTCTCTGCCTGGTACTGAAGGCCAGGCAGAGCCCCGTAACATATTTGTGCATGCGTTTATCAGGTGCAACATCATTTTTACCTAGGTAAGAAAGAAGGAAGTGCTTCCCCGCAGAACAAAAAAGTAAAAAAAAATATCTAATTGTGGGAAAGTCAGGGTCCGGATCTGAACCTGCAACCTCTGTGTTATAAGGCTGTGGCTCTTGTATGATCTCTTAGGACAATCTTGCCTTGTCTCTTGTTTCTGCTGAGTCTTGAACTCTTCGCTCCTCCCATGAACTTCCTGATTTAAGTAATGTATCTGCACTTCCTGTTTGCCGGTTTATTGTGCTCTCTCCAGCCGATATCGTGTTTCTTTGTGTATCTGCAGCTATCCTTATCTGCACTACCATCTGTTACTGACCTTGGCTTGTTTCACGACTATGCTTCTGCTTGATCTCATCCTGCAACCTCGTGTTACCAACCTTTTGCTTGTTTACTGACTATGCTTCTACTTGATCCCTACCTGCTATATCTGCTACTGGACCGTGGCTTGCTCCCCTCCTGGTGTGACGATCTTGAGGAAAGCAACCTGGTACTAACACACAGCAAAACCCATCCCCCTTTTTTAGGAGCTCTGATGAACACCATCAGATCAGATCAGATGAGCCCATCTTATTCGCCAGGATGACCTGCTTGTTCATTTATCCTGCTGGTTAATGGGAGCCTCACTACAACTATAGCTACTGGTCTCCGAGCCTGACCCCTGACTATGACAGGGAGGGGGCTGAAGCCAGATACAAGCAATTTATTTTTTGGACTGAAGGTCTTCTGGAATGCTGCTATTACTTAATAAAATGCACAAAAAATAAGATTATGTTGTTTAGTTTTCTTACTTCAGTTAGATACAGTGAAAGTGAGTGTTACAGATGGTACAATTTCAAAATGTATATTTTCCAGTTAAAGATCTAGCATGAATGACTCAAGGTTAATTAAGACCAAGTCCTGGCTCACTAACTTACAAATGCTTAAAACAAAAGCCATAAATCAGATAATACTGTGCTCATATCGTTGATGCAAACAACAATTGTCAATCTCTTATATGCTTATACACAGGGATAGGCAAGGTGTCCGCTCCCGGACACCAGTGTCCTCCAGCACTGTCTGTAGTGTCCGCGGCTGGCGCAGACATTTTTTAAAAAACTATATCTCCTCATAGGTTGTGGCACCGCCCACTTGTCCTCCTAGAGCAGGGGTAGGCAAACTGGGGCCCTCCAGCTGTTGCAGAACTACAAGTCCCATCATGCCTCTGGGAGTAATTGTTACTGCCAGCCTTGCAATGCCTCATGGGAAATGTAGTTCCACAACAGCTGGAGGGCTACTGGTTGCCTACCCCTGTCCTAGAGTCTCCTGCAGTGCAGTGCGCACTGCGGAGTGATCTCAGAATCTGAGGGAGGTGGGGCTGGACGTTTTGAGAGGAGAGAGACCTGTGGAGCGTGGCAAGCAGCGCAGTGCTGAGCGCGGGACTCGGGAGTAGAACAGGAGCTGGACAGGAGGAGCGGAGGTGCTGCTGAGCCGCCCTAAGACTGTGTGACTGTGGAGCAGTGCAGCTCAGTAAGTAAAAGTGTTCATCACTGGAGTGGACTATTAGTAGCACTAGCACCTGAGTCGGGCCTGACCTCAGCAGTGGGACATTCTTTTCACAGGGAGGGACTAGACTGGGTCTGGGGTGGTCTGGACTGCCTTGGAGGACTGAGGCTGGGCCTAGTATTCTGCAATCATCCATCATCATCCGCATGGCACAGGCCTGGCCTGGGTCCTGCTTTTAGTTGAAGTTGAATTGGTGATTATGATGAACTCATTCAGGAAAACATGGCCTGCTGCATCACTAGACTATTGCAGATTTGCATTTTTGCAGGAGCTGCAGGTCTGCTTGATGCAGTGCCAAGCTAAGAAAATACTTCCATGAAAAGTTTTCAGGGAAGCATTTGCTATTTTGCTTTGCTTGGCACTGCATGAAACAAACCTGCAGCACATGCAAAAGTGCAAATCTGCACTAGTCTAGTGATGCAGCAGGCCAGCAGCCCATGTTTTCCTGAATGAGTTCATCATCACCAGTTCAAGTTCAACAAGCAGGGCCCAGGCCTGTATTGATGATTGCAGAATGCAGATATGATGCATTCAGGAAAACATGGGCTGCTGGCTGGCCTGCTGCCTGCATCACTAGTGCAGATTTGCAGAAGCTGCACGTCTGTTTGATGCAGTGCCAAGCAAGGCAAATGCTACCCTAAAAACTTTTCAGCAAAGCATTTTCTTTGCTTGCCACTGCATCAAACAGACCTGCAGCTTTTGCACTCGTGATGATTCAGCAGCCCATGTGTTCCTGAACCAGTTCAACAAGCAATGGAATATAATTCTTGTTACTGACAACAAAAACAGGGCACTATTCCTCCCACATGCCAATGATGGGGCACTATTCCTCCCACATGCCAATAATGGGGAACTATTCCTCCCACTGATGTCAATTATGGGCACTATTCCTCCCACTGATGTCAATTATGGGCACTATTCCTCCCACTGATGCCAATGATGGGCACTATTCCTCCCACTGATACCAATGATGGGGCACTATTCCTCCCACTGATACCAATGATGGGACACTATTCCTCCCACTGACACCAATGATGGGGCACTATTCCTCCCACTGACACCAATGATGGGACACTGTTCCTGCCACTGATACCAATGATGGGACACTATTCCTCCCACTGATACCAATGATGGGGCACTATTCCTCCCACTGACACCAATGATGGGACACTGTTCCTGCCACTGATACCAATGATGGGACACTATTCCTCCTACTGATACCAATGATGGGGTACTATTCCTCCCACTGACACCAATGATGGGGCACTATTCCTCCCACTGGCACCAAAGATGGGACACTATTCCTCCCACTGATACCAATGATGGGATACTATTCCTCCCACTGACGGGACACTATTCCTCCAACTGACACAATTTATAACCGTATACCACAATCAGTATTTATATAAATGTTATTTTAAACATACTTGTACTTGTAGAACTAAGCCAGAGAGTACACTGTGTTTTTTGAAAGTTTTAACTTGAAATGTATTTTGGTGTCCTTCACTAAGGTCTGTACTTTAGAAAATGTCCACCACAGCTTTGGTCCGTGCCTATCCCTGCTTATACAGATTACCCAATATGGGTCATTGTTTAGAATATTTATACCAAATATAGGTGCATTCCAGAAATTGGACATTACGCTATTGCTGTTTAATTGGCAATCTGCGTCCAGTTCTCAGTGAACCCACGCTCAGAAAGTTAGAGGTGCCGCCCCAGTTTCCTGTATATCCTAAGTCCGGTGATTCACACTGGGGGTTGCAGGTTGGAGGAGAGACCATGCTGACTCAATACACGCAGTATAATGAAAAAAGCAACCTCGTGCCGAAACACATGGGGGGGGGGGGCTGGATGGAACCAGTCTGAGGCTTCTTTCACTACAGTGACTGTTGGGCTCTGATGTTAAGTGGCTCTCAAGGTTGCTTCTTTTCTTTATACTAAAGTAGTAAGTCTGTCACCAAATTTTAAATTTACCGCTGTACTGCTGAAATCCCCTAATCCTAACAAAATGCCAAAGTCTTCAGAGCTGGTTGTGTAATACAGACCTAATAATTTAGTATCTCTAGTGAGCCTCTGATTCAGCAGATACTAAATGAACAATACCCAAGAATCTGTCAAAGAGTCAGTTTTGTATTGGATAGAAAGGGGTTAAATTCCTATTTCATATTTGCCCACTGGGAAGATTAGCCTTCACTTTCTGTTCCAAAGACGCAAAAGGAAATGAAAAGAAATCTCCCTTAAAAGCAAGGGGAAATTCCATTTAACCACTTGAAGACCAGGCCTTTTCTGGGACTTTTTGTTTATAAGTTTAAATTAGTATTTTTTGCTGGAAAATACTTAGAACCCCAAACAATATATATATATATATATATATATATTTAGCAGGGACCCTAGAGAATAAAATGGCGATCATTACAATATTTTTTATGTATATTTTTATTTTATGTCTCACAGTATTTGCGCAGCGGTCTTTCAAAATTAATATTTTTTTGAAAAAAATACACCTTAATGAATAGAAAAAAAAAACAAACACAATAGTTACCCCAGTTTTTTGTATAATGTGAAAGATGATTTTATGCTGAGAAAATAGATACCTAACATGTCACACTTTAAAATTGCACACGCTTGTGAAATGGTGACAAACTACGTTACTTAAAAATATCTATAGATGACACTTTAAACATTTTTACAGGTTACCAGTTTGGAGTTACAGAGGAGGTCTAGTGCTAGAATTATTGCTCTCGCTCTAACGATCTCAGCGATACCTCTCTTGCGTGGTTTGAACACCTTTTAAATATGTGGGCGCGACTTACATATGGGTTCTCTTCTGCGCATGAGCATGAAGGGATGAGGCGCTTTAAATTTTTTTTTTCTTATCTATTTTACTTTCTATTTTTTATCTTTACACTGTCCCTTTATTTTTTATTTTTTTTGTGATCATGTAATGTAATGTAATCCCTTGTAATAAAGATAAGCATGACAGGTCTTCTATATTGAGACATCTGGGGGTCAGAAAGAACTCAGATCTCTCATTTATCTTTACAAGCAAAAGAAAACCAAAAAAAAAAAAATGTTTTTTTTTTTCATTTTGATTTAAAAAATGTATATATTTGTTTTGGCCTGAGAACCGGAAATGACATCAGACGTCACTTTCCTGTCCTCCAAGGGCATAGAGAAGAGTGGGGGCCATCATGCCCTCACTCGACTTCCTGGCCAACAAATGGCCGCATCGGATTGCTCCCAGGCTTTACCGATGGGTAGGATAAGCCCGGGAATGACCAGCTCCAGTGATCCGCCCATGGGACCACTTTTATCTGTGCAAAATTGCCCATAGTAGGAAAACGATACTGGGAGGTTATGGCAGGTAGCCATATGGTATTAAATGTCAAAGTGATGACGTATTTTTACTATGGGTCACTCGGCAAGTGGTGTTTGTCATCAGAACATTTGACCCCAATGGATGTTTTACCCTTGTCTTTTGTTTTAAAAACTATTTTTAATTTCTTCTCACTTTCTGGACAGATAGGGGGAGTGGATATCCTCAGCGGGGAAACAGACAGCAATAAAAACTTGATCCATCCTTTTTTCAAAAATATTTTTTTTTTTTTTTTTTACAAACACTTCAGTTAAAGGAGTATATTATATAATATCACATACACTGATCTCTCTCATTTCAGGGTGAGCATTGCAGGCTTTACTAGAGTAAATTATGACCCCACTACAGGCACCATCAATGAGGATCAATCAACAGCAACTATCACCAGCTTCTCCGGATCTCCTTCTGCAACTACTACTACTACTGCTACCACTACAACAAAAGCCACCTCTGCCAGCACCAAGCCAAACTATATAAATGCTACTGCAACAACTTCTAATACAGGCACATGCCGTGGGCAACACATTTGTGGTTTACCTCTTTCACATTTTCAACTCACTATATATGTGCTTTGTGTATTTTATTCTTTCATTTATATATGCAGTGGAACTCATATTACCAACTGATTAAAGGTCTCATGAGCAAAGCTTATCAAAACATGCTAAAAGTTTATTAGTAGTTATCCTATTCGGATGATGAATGTGAATCATCTGTTTTTCTTTTTTTTCTTTTTTGCTTTCATGTGTCTTTTTTATGGCTGAGGTACATCGATGACATACTGGCACTGTAGACTAGATCAGTGTGGCAACTGAGGACATTTATATTTGAATTGAATCAAATTGATTACAATATATTGTTAACTTTCAATTATGATGAAGTAGCTATTCCATTTTTGGATCTGCTCATTTCTATAAAATGGGACCATCTAATCCAAAAACATATCGCAAAGAGACAGCTGCGAATACCTTATAATTGGCGAGTAGCTGCCATCCCAGATCTTTTATCCTTGGCATCCCTACAGGCCAGTTCCTACGAATTCATCAGAACTGTACCTGGACAAAGGACTTTAGGGAAGAAGCTGTACAAATATGTGGAAGATTTTGGGAGAGGGGCTACTCACACAAGGTAATCAAGAAGGACAGGAAATGGCCTTTGATGGGGATAGAAACACACTTTTAAACTGCAATAACTCTGAGAGTAAAAGGCTACCCTCTGGACGTGTGACTAATTACTCAGTATGGATCACAGTGGAACAAGGTGAAAATGTTTTTAGACAGACATTGGCATATATTGACATCTAATCCCCAAATAGTTGAACCTAGACCACAGCTGGTAGCCCACCTAGCAAAAATCTAAGTTAACATTTGGTGCATTCTGAGTTAAAAAAAACCCTATTAACTGGTTGTCTAAATTTTCACACATAAAGGGTATGTTTTCTTATAGCCATTGCCAGTTTTGCCCCCATGCTGAGAAAATAGATGTGTTCACCAATGCAGAATATAAGATTCAGCAATTTATCCACTGTTCCACCATTCACTGGATACACATGTTGGAATGCCCCTGTAAGAAACTTTATGTGGGCAAAACCAAACGACAGCCGAGAATCCACATGGGTGATCACATCTGAAGTATTAAAGATAATGATGAAATTAATACTTTGGCACATTACCTAGCTAAACACGGGGAACAAGTTAAAGGACTCTGAGGCAAGGAAATCTATTTACCTTGATTTATCTATCTAATTGACTTTAATACAGTACTTTTAACTAAAGAGAATATGTGGTTTTATAAACTGGGTACTCTGGCCCCACAGGGTTACAACCTTGAATTAAAGTGAAACGTGTTTGGGGCAGCACAGTGGCCAAGTGGTTACTACTTCTGCCTACGGGCATTGATTTAAATCCCAACCACAGAACTACCTGCCTGGAGTTTGCATGTTCTCCCTGTGCCTACATGGGTTTCCTCCCACACTTTAAAGACATGCTGGTAGGTTAAATGGCACCTGCCTAAATTGGCCCTAGTATGTGTATGTATGAATGTGAGTTAGGGACCTTAACTTGTAAGTTCCTTGAGGGCAAGGACTGGTGTGAATGTACAATAGATATGTGTAAAGCGCTGTGTAAATTGACAGCACTATATAAATACCTCAAATAAATAAATATCCCTAGATAATAAACAAATGAAAATTGACTCCTCCCTTTTTATGCTATTCCTCTCGCTTCCCTTCCCCTTCCCCTTTTCTTTTCCCGAATACCAATCTGTTCTTTTTTTTTTTTTTACTTTTGTTGTTCGATGCTTTTTGAATGTTTTTTTTTTTTTTTAAATAAAAGCATTTTAGAAAAGTCTCATGTGTGGAAAAGTCCTTGGTGGTAAATGTTCCTTTTTGTTATGACAAGTCACAGTTGAGGTATCACATTTGCCTAATCTGGGGAGGTTTTAAAGGAAACCTGTCAATTTCATCTGTCATGGCTCAGATTCTTATCTAATGTTGGAGGTTGCCTTTGGCCACTAAGGTTGGCAGGCTATTCAACTTATCCCTGTTCACATGATAAATCACTGGCACCAATTTCTGTTCCTTTTTCTGCAGTACTGGCAGAGTTTTTGCCAGGGTGGTTGTTCAGTTGGTGCTAACTGTGTCACTTCATGGGGCTTTTTTCACATAAGTGTTTCATCTATAATTACACTTCTGCAAATTGTTACCCTTTTTTTTTTAATTTACATTTTTTTATTAAATTTTGTATTTTTTAGTACAAAAATTAAGAAGGGTGAATAAAGGAATAACAATAATTCTCTCAGGATTGCTTACAAGCGTTCAATAGAGAAAACTGACAGGAAGCATAGCCTGTTGGCATCGCACAAAAGAGTCTAGAATATGTCTCGAAGGGATACTCAATTTTAAACTAGAAGTGGTAAAGGAACCCCTATCAAGCACAATATAACAATATATAAGCATATTTGTGACATACAGTAGCGTAGCCAGCATTTCCATGAGAGGGGAGAGACATAAAAAAAAAAGAAAAGAGCCACATACCGACAGTTGAAGACAACCAGCTGAATACGTCACTCCTGGGCTCACCGGTCCCATCCCACGGGAGAAAAGAAATCCTTATAAAATTAAGGGCGGTCTATCCTGAGGTACCAAGGCTCCCATATCGCGTTATGGCGGTCCACCCTGTCAGCTGGTTGGGCAGAAAGGGATTCCATAACCTCCACATCCTTAATACCGGCATATAGGTCAGTCGGTGTTAGGGGGGGTTCCATTTTTTCCAGCGTAGGGCAATTAGACATCGGGCCACCGTTAATATACGTGTAGTTAATTTTTTGGCCAATCCTGATAATTTAGGATGCAGAAGCCCCAATAGGAAAACCCTTGAAGTGCAGGAATTGATCTCCATGGCTAACCCAACCCACGCTCTATGGGTAAAACCAGTTAACAAAGTCTTATAAAGACAATATATGGGTAATCAACATAGGAGGTGTCCAGATACATTTACTAAATTGTGGCACAATTGGCTGGACATGCCAGGATTAACTCAATTACAATTAGGATAGGTTGTTGGAGGGAAGCACATTTTGTTGTTTTTTTTTTTTTTTGTGTAGATAATATTGTGGGTAGTGCACTAGTAGCTGGGGGATTAAAGATAGTGGAAATTAATGGATGGAAAGTATGGGTTTGTTACAGATATAAAGAGGAGTGAAAGGAAAGTCAAATAATTAATTAATGAGTAAAGGGAATTCTGGGAAAAAGGTGCAGAGTGTTAGAAGAAGACCTGCGCTAAAAGGACTTGTTAGCGCTTTTTTGCGATTTTGTGCACGCCTGTGCTCACACGCGCCGGAAACGGCACCAAACGGCTCTTTTTATGCTGAATGCACCCTGCAGCAAGTGCTGTCTGATCTACAGCGTATGAGTTGTTTCCTGTGAGACCCATAGCCTGTTATCTGTTCCTGTGATCCGGCCTGTCCCGACTTTGTCTGATCTCCGCCTGCACCGACCCCGGCTTGCCTATGACCACTCTCCTGCCTGATCCCAGTGTACTTCTGCTGCCTGCCTGTTAACGACCCTGCCTGGACCCGACTATCCACAAGCCTGCTCCTTCTGTACCGCACTGCCAGCGCGTTCACGACCTGGCCTGTATGACCACGCTTCAGTTTCACGAGTGCTCCAACTGACTTCCTACCACCACCAGTGACCCAGTCCGACCCTCGCGCCATCCTGCACTCCCAAGCCACCTGTCTGCTCTACCAGGGGTTCCCGAGTCAGGATAGTAAGGGAGGTTGCCTACTGCATAAGTCAGACTCGTCCACCAGGTACATGACAGAGAGTCTCTCAGACATTTGGAGAGTCTTAAATAAATGGTATATTTAAATAATGAATAAAAACACTTAGCTATGGGGGTCTGTATAATATAATTTAAGATGTTTGAAGGGAATGGATTTCAAGAGGGTGAATGTTAGTTGATAAATACATACAATATGTATATATTGTGGGCTATGAAATATTTAAAAATTGGAAAGCTGGATGCAAAAGTTTGGGAAAAGGTTTTGGAAAAGAAAAAAAAGTTTAATAAAGATGATCTGATTAAAAAGATATAACACCAACATGTCAGAAAATATTTAAAATAATTCAAAATCAGAATCACTGAGTTGGAAAAAGGTAAAAAAAAATTCTGCCTTAAGACCTTCAGAATCAACGGTGCGGGTGCTTGCAGCTTACAGTAAATGGAAAGGAAACTGTAGCTATAACTAGTCAGCTTTGAGTTGGTGACACTGGGGCAATCTAGCAATCATATAATCACGTCAGCATCTTTTCTATTTTCCAGACCTAAGTGTGACAGATCAGAGGTTGCCTGATATAAATGGAGACAGCAGACCTCTGTGAGTCCCTGTTTCTGTAACCCCCTGGGATTTGTGAAGGGTTTACATCAATAAATAAGAGCTAATCATTGTAAGCACCCCTGTTAGTGGTAAATGGTTTGTCTCATTCCTGTAAACTGATAAATCTGCAAGATAGCGTGTTCTTTTGAAAAATAACAGACTTACTGGCCGGATTATCAGAGGACAATAAAAGAATGAAAACCTAAAAAAGAAAACAAATGCAGCCATCACATCTAAGAATTGGTAAGCTGTAATATAATAAATGTTTATGTTTGGGTTTAATGCCTCTTTAAGTAAATTTGCTGATCTAAAGGTAATCCATACCCCACTTTTCCGTGTCTCCTTTTTAAATTCTGAATTTTTAAGCAGTCATAGTGTAAGTACAGTAACCTCAGCTCAACGTGTTTCACCATTCAATGGCTTCCTCGGGAGATGTGTAAAATACTGTGTAAAATGCCACCAGGGTGCTCAACAGAAGACCAATAAGCAAACAGATGTTGAGCCAGTAGGACTGCACCTATAAACATCAGTGTGCCATGGGAGGAATGTTACCCAATATGGGAGCCATTTAAAGCAGACAGCAAAAGGAAACACCAACAAATAATTCAGGCTGATGAATTAAGCCAACTTGCTCAACTGCTAAAGTGCAGCCCAGTTAATCAGATTCAATTAGGCAGTCAGTTCAGGTATACATCACTGTAGAGGTCTCATGGAATTTGTGTCTGCTAACTCTCTGGCTCCCAGCATGGCGACCAGCCGCCGTGCATTCAGCATGATAGACAGCTACAGCCTCTCCCAGCATGGTGGATAGCCACAGCATCCCCCAGCATGGAGGACACCACAGCCTCTCCCAGCATGGTGGATAACCGCAGCCTCTCCCAGCATTGTGGTTATCTGCCATGCTGGGAGCCAGAGAGCTTGTAGACACTCTCTGGCTGCCAGCAGGGCAGATGGTTGCAATGCTGGGAGAGGCTGCAGCCATGCGCTATACTGGGAGATGCTACAGCGGTCCACCACGCTGGGAGAGGCTACGGCCGTCCGCCATGCTGGGAGCCAGAGAGTTAGCAGACACAAATTACATGACATTACTACAGTGATGTATACCTGAACTGACTGCCTAATTGAATCTGTTTAACTGGGCTGCATTTTAGCAGTTGGGCAAGCTGGCTTAATTCCTCAGCCTGAATCATCTATTAGTGTTTCCTTTTGCTGTCTGCTTTAAATGGCTCCCATATTGGGTAACATTCCTCCTATGGCACACTGATGTTTCTAGGTACAATCCTACTGGTACAACATTTGTTTGCTTATTGATTTTTTAAACTTCCGTTGAGCACCCTGGTGGCATTTTATACAGTACTTTACACGCCTCCTGAGGAAGCCATTGCATGGTGAAACATGTTGAGCTGAAGTTACTGTTGTTTTTAACTACCAATACTTACAATATCATTTTGTGATTTTATGAATAAACCTTTGTCATACAAATTTTGGCATCCTAAAAATCCAGTTTTCTGTGTGCATATATTTTTTGTAATTACTTATGGGATGTGGTGCCTTGATCCTCAGATGCCTGACTGATGTATAATAGTTTTATGAATTTTTAAGCCTACAGCCAAAAAATGCTAGATTTATTCAGTAGAATATCATTGCAGGCCTAAGTATGAAATGCACAGCCCAACATTTTACAGAAGCTAGCCCCACCTCCTGAAGCATCTGCTCAGCCAATAGAAACACTGCAACCCATCGCCTTCCTAATGTCATCAGCCTGCCTAATTTAAGCCACGCCAGGAAGAAGAGTGAGATGTCAGGTGCCTGATTGGCACGAGTACAACCTTGGGAAAACACAACTTTGTGTTCACTGAGACAAATGCATGCAATGCAGAGCCAAATGAAAGAGATGCATGGTGGAGGAAGCGTCAGTTCCTGTAGGTGTTGGCTCTGTGTATGTTCTGAGTTTCAGTCTGTGTTTTTCTGATAGGTAATAGTAGATTGGTGCTGGGCCCAGATTTTCACGTTATCAAAATGTGGACAAAGTCATTACTTATGCCCAATTGGCCTGTGTAGTACTTACCCCCAAAAGAGCTGTTGTTTCTTGGGTCCCCTGTTCCTGTGCCCCAGACTCTGCAAATAGCACCACACAATCTGAAACCCCGGTAGCAACAGTAATGACACAGCAAAGAGTTAAACCATAACATGGTTGTACTGTAAATAGGTAAACGGCAGCAGGCAATATTCTGTGAAATCAAACAACTGGTAGAGAACTACCCAACCTAAACCCTATACCAGGGGATCCCAACTAAAGAGTTACATCACCATAATGGTGTAGCTGTCTGTAACATACCCTCTCCCTTCTGCTGGCCATCTTGTTGGGGCCCAACTCTTATGTTGGAGCACTCAGGATAATGTCCCTTCAAGCACTGATAAAGGCACTGGCTTTGTAATATTTGCAGGCAATACTGTTCCTCTTTGTTAACATGTTCTTGCCAGCATTCAGAGGGGTTCAAGCAGTCTTTCCTCTGTGTAGTGGGTAGACCTAGCAAGTTTTGTAATCACAGTTTGTAATTGCAACAGTGCCTGTCCCTCTGTTGACACAAGCAAGGACAGCAGCAAACATAATTAAATTGCAGCTGCTCCTCTCCCTATCAGCTGCAGACCGGAGCTACGCCTGTGTTTAGCAGCTCACCAAAAACACGGGGCTCCCCCTTAAAAGGACATTCATCTGAGTTAAGAAATCCAAGTGTAATAGGTAAAAGAGAACCCCAAATGAAAAATCATTTGACGTCTAAAGTCTTTATTGTTCAACTGGTTACAATGAACATGTCTAAGCTCCGGGGGTGGAGTGAAATTGCATTGGGGTGTGGCTTGGTTGGAGTCCAGGCTGAGGTTGCCACTCCATTCATTGCAGTAGGACGCCATTGATGGGCAACTTTTAGCGGTCACCCTTCCTTTCTTGAACCTTGTAGGAGCCAGGTCGGGCTCCATCCCCGTCAGCACTTTAGCAGCAGTTGCGGATTCACTATTCACATACCTCCTCCCTATCGAGCCTGAGCGACACACACATTTTTCCTAGGTTACAATGAACATGTAGGTGGGGTGCAGCGTGGTGTGGTGGCAATAACTCACACAGTCAGTTGCAATAGAAACCTTATATTGAAGTAAGGCTTCAACAGTTCACAATAACACAGTAGGACAGCTCCCCAGCCGGCCACACTCACAGTTTCCAATAACGTGAAGAAGTAGGTTCCAGCCAAACCGACAGTGTCTGTTGAGAGGGAACAGAGGGAGAGATGCGAAGCTATGCTTTCCCTCCTCAACAGGAACCTTTCCCTATTGCTAGTACTGTCCCTAACAGATGGGGTACCTTTCCCTACTCTACCCTTCCTCACATAGAGCGTGCCAAACAAAGGGACCAGGGACTTAAATAGACTCTGCCACACCTAACATGGCCACCAGAGTCACATTGGCGGCCAGCTTCCAATTGGATTGCTGCCCCAGTGACTCAGGAAACCATAGAGGAACCCTGCCCATCATGACTTCCTCTCTCCCTGCATTGCTTCTGCGGTTGAGCGCCACCTGCAGTGGAGACAGCAGACTACACCTGCCTACAAAGCAGGTCAAAAGACAACCAATGCGTTTTAGGAACCACACGATCCCCCTTCATCAGCGCTGGGTGAAATGGCAGAAAGCCCTTGCTACTTTTACTGTGAATACTGCTTAGGAGCACATTTGATTCAGTTTAACATTCTGCCATCTTAATCAGCCCTGATGACGGAAGACTGTGTGGCCCCCCAAAATGCATTGGATGTCTTTTAACCTGCTTATTATAACAGGTTGAACAACAAAGCGTTTGAAAACCCAATGACTTTCCATTTGGCACTCCCTTTGACCTTGGATTTCTGCTTTTCTAGTGACAGCGCAGTGGCTGACCCTTAGGGCTCACACACAGAAGAGCTGACATTAGCGACGAGAGCAGCAAATAATGCCGGGACCGGTACTTCCTACTCTGCACACTGCTTTCATTTGGCTCTGCTCTGATTACATTCATGTCAGTATAAGGTGAGCATTTTTGGGGGTCCATATCACTAGCTAGCTATCTTGGTAAAAGCAGACAATTATAATTTCTTCAAAAACAGGCAAAGAAAGTAGATTTTCTTCAGTATACTCAAGCAAAAACAGTCTATACACTTCTGGTACAAAAAAATAAAGATTTTGCCCATCACCAGCAACCTGTCCCACCACAGGGTTTAAAGTCCCCCCCAATTCAGGAGTCCAGAAAAGTCACAAGAGGTCAGCTGCATCTCAGTAGCCCAAACAGTCCACAGTCCACTACAACTGTGTCCTGCTTGGCTTGACACCTCATGCACACCTGCTGACTGCTTTCTACCCTTTTCAGCCCTCTCTCGCAGGTGGGTTAACCCTTTTAGGTCCAAAGTACCCATAGTCAGGGTTGGAGGTTCTTTCCCACCCAAGAGCTCTTAAAGCCTCCAAATTCCTATATGAGGACTCCCATATGGGAAAATTGCAAGTCAGTTTTTCCCCTTTACTGGATCATTCTGGAAGTCCTAACCCTGCATGGACGAGAATCCCTGAGTATCCCTACTGCTTCTTATCATCTCCCTTAAAGGGATCACAATCCAAGCAAAGCAGACACATACCTCCCATCCAGAACTCATTCCTGGCATCCTGTACAAAGATTGCATGATGGTATGAGCAGGACTTTTTTTTCTCAGAAAATAGGTGCAGGAATTCAACCATGACACCCCCCCCCACACACACCCTCCAAACCGCATCAAATAGTGGGTGTGGTCAAAGTTCACTAACAGCGGGAGGGTCTTAAAGGGGCATTAAGTACCAGGAGTGCATTACATACAGAGTGCAGAGTTTGGGGGGTAGAAGGGAGGTTACCTAAGTACTCTCTCACTTGCAGGGATATCGTCTGGGGGGGGGGGGGGGGTGTCGGCATCCACACTGCACCCTCAGCACCTGCATCTTCCTTGTCCCCATCCTGCACTCAATGGGAGCTGCTCAGGAGATCAGATCTGTGGGAGCCGTCGGGAGATAAGCTGTCACTTGTAAACATATAACAAACGAGAAAGGGTCTAGTACTACCCATAACATGCCTCCATCCAGTGTTGCCAACCTCCCGCAGCGTTTTTTACTGGCAAAACATGGAAAATTTACTGGCGGAGCACATTTTTTACTGACAACCTGAAAAATAACAGAACTCGTATTAAAAACTAAGACAATTGATATTTAAACACAACATGGAAACACTGACAATACCCATATCAAGTAATTTGCCCCGTTTACACTTAAAAAGTCAGCACAGCATGACAAATTATCAGACCCTGATTTTTACAACTGTCAGTAAATTTACTGGCAGTTGGCAACACTGCTCCATACTTGGCTCAGTATAGAGTATATTAATTAATTAACGAAATTACAAAAAAAAATGTAATTAAAATACAATATATATATATATATATATATATATTTTATATAGAACATAATTGTACCAAATTCCACTAAAAGGTCTATTGTAGAGCACTGTTTTAATGTAAAAACACAATGATTTAATATAAAGAGACAAATTGATTGCAAAAGTAGTTTCTTATGTTAAGCCACAGCCTCACTCACCTCTATGAGAGGACCTGTACTGTACTGATGATCACTAGGGGGTGGAGACACCCCCCGCCCCGACCCCAAAGGGATTATGAAATGGCGGGGACACGAACAGGGTCTCATCCAGAAGTGAGAAACCCACAACTCCTCTTACGCCAGCAGAGCACCGATCCAGAACTTCACAAACCCGTCCTGGTGTGGGGGAGACCCAGCCGGTCAGGTGTCTCTCTCACCCAATACAGACGGGGCTCCCCCTCCCATAATGCACCTGTCAACATCCGTCCCGGCCGACCAGGTACACAGACCTGCGCCGGGAAGGCGCAGTCTCTCCGGGAGGACGCAGATGCTCCCCAGACCCCTGCTGTGGAGAGGCGCCGCTGAGAACGAGTGCCTGCCATTCAAAAATGGCGCCAGGCGGCACCATCACATCACTGCGCATGCGCCTGCCCGACCGAGCGTGTACGAGTTCTCCCGAGCTCGGCAGGCTTCGGAATGGCGCATGCGCAGTTGCACTGTCGGCCCGCAGCCATCCTTTTTACGGGCACCGCTGTCCGTAACGGACATTCGCGGACAGCCAGAAAATAGACTGGGATTTACTGGCTGTCCGTGAATTAACGGACGGTTGGCAACACTGCCTCCATCCCTATACATTGAACAAACAATAGCAAAATTCACCCGTGGGACTTTAAATGAGGCAAGGAAAGGGGCCAACATTACTTGCCTCATTTAAAGTCCCACGGGCGAATATTGCTTTTGTTTGGTCTTGTAAACACATAAGCCGGACTTCTGTGTTTACAAGTGAGTAGAGGGCCTGAGCCAGAGGTGGGGGAACTGAGTTCCACCAAGTTCCAGCTGAAAAAAAGCCCTGGGTATGAGGATACCGGAAACTGGCAGGCATGACCTGGTGACCCACACCCTACACTCCCTATGTGCACTCATGACTCCAAAAGGTTATATAACTGCTTTGTTCAGTGGTCAGAACCAATATCTATGGCCAGCTTTAAAGTACCGGCAGATCAAATATTTCAGAAAAAAACACTTAATTCCTCCCAACACTGAAATGCCACTGCAGGGTGGAGTCACTGGAATTTATTATATTCATTTGTATGATTTTTTCTCTTGTTTTCATGTCAGTGATAAGGAATATGAGCTAGGAACGGACTGAGCTTTGAACAAATGTTGTTTCCACAACAGAGATGTGTTTTGCTGCCATTTAAATGATTTATACCGTTTACAGTGTGCTGTTATGCAATGACATGTATGTACTGTATACTGTGTATATATACTTTTTTTTATTATTTAATTTGCCAACTGGTGGGGGAACAGATATAAAACTTGTACAGATTATTAGTCAGGCAGGTATTTCCAGTTTGATATACAAGAAAAAACAGTCATTTCCAGCCCTAAAGGGCCTTCATGATGGCAGGCAGCCGGGATAACAATGCATAAAGACCAGGTGGATGCTGCCCTCCTTGGATGGGGCGATCCGAAAGTAACTGAAAAAACAAGAAAAAAGGAAGGCGCGCACACCTAGTGCTTTACCAAAGACAATTTAATAAAAAAATCAAAATGGTTTAAAAGTGACATCACTAGTAAGCCATTGAGAAATATTGCATGATACAAATGCGGAACACAATGCGGGGTAAAAGCTGGCACGTTTCGGGGGCGCACCCCCTTCCCCAGAGCTAAGCCCCGAAAAAAGCATCAGCTTTTGCCCCGCATTGTGGTCCGCAATTGTATCATGCAATGTTTCTCAACGGCTTATTAGTGATGAGGAGGTCAGTGACAGCGCCGCCAGACCAGTCTGAGGGTGGGTCACTGATGTAAGGGGGGAGTGAACTGAATACAATAATGCAAGGGGGGCACTGATATAAAGGTTCACCCTTATATCAGTAACCCCCCCTTACCTTAGTGTATTCACGCTGTGGAAGGTGGTCTCTGGTCACCAGAGCCCCCCCCCCCCCAGCCTGCACATCAGAGTTCTTGCCATTCTTGGCATTCCCCTTTACATCAGAGTGTGCAGGATTCCCACCTTACAGTGCAAGGGGGAACTCTGCGAACCCTGATTTAAAGGGGAAAGCTGACGTAAAGGAAAATGCGGCAGACCCTGATGTAAGTGGAAACTCTGATGTAAAGGGCAATGCAGTGGACTCTGATATAAGGTGGTCTCTGGTGACAGAGCAAGCTGCTGCCATAACAACGGTATATAA
Source organism: Glandirana rugosa (assembly GCA_018402905.1). Lineage (NCBI taxonomy): Eukaryota > Metazoa > Chordata > Amphibia > Anura > Ranidae > Glandirana > Glandirana rugosa. The sequence goes on along the minus strand of BLSH010550039.1, from coordinate 672,014 downwards.
CTTCAAAGTAATGACGTATATATAGAGAGGTCGGTCCGGAACAGCACAAAAACACAAAATATTACTCACAGTTTAGCAAAATATAAAAGATGAGGTAGCACCGAGTAAATTGATACCCAACATGTCAAGCTTTGAAATGTACAGTGGAACCTCGGATTGCGAGTAACCCGGTTTACAAGCGTTTCGCAATACGAGCAGTTTTTTTAAAAAATCCTTTTTGCGAGTGCTGTCTCGCAAGATGATCAGGATTCAAGCCTCAGTGTATGCAATACCGTATGTGTCCAGAGGTGCAGGGCGCTGGTGAGGCTCGGAGACACTCGAACTATGCAAAAGTGTCAACAGTTCCCGAGTCTCTCCGAGCATCCCTGATCCTCACCAGCGCCCCTGCACCTCTGGCCACATACAGTACTGCATACACCAGCGCCCCTGCACCTCTGGCCACATACAGTACTGCATACACCAGCGCCCCTGCACCTCTGGCCACATACAGTACTTCATACACCAGTGCCCCTGTACCTCTGGCCACATACAGTGCTGCATACACCAGTGCCCCTGTACCTCTGGCCACATACAGTGCTGCATACACCAGCGCCCCTGCACCTCTGGCCACATACAGTACTGCATACACCAGCGCCCCCGCTCCCCTGGCCACATACAGTACTGCATACACCAGCGCCCCTGCACCTCTCCACGTCCCCGCGACCACATACGTCATGACATACA
>BLSH010550039.1:606958-618724 GCA_018402905.1 Glandirana rugosa | reverse complement strand
CAAAACAAATGCCCTCCCCCTTCCTCTCCTCGCAGCGTCCCTTCCACCTCACATGAACTACAGTACCCAGAGCAGCCATCCCTCCTGCCCACCCCTTGTCATTGCCCTAAGTTTAGGTGTTGTTTCAGGCAACCTCCCAACCTCAGACAAAAATTCATGAGTCAAAAACTGCATTCTGATAACCAAGTTGCAAGTAAAGGATCCAAGCCTTGCAATACAAAATGCTGCAAACTATGCAGCCAAATCAATCCATTAAAATTGTCACACACAAAAGGGACCTTCCATATCACAGGATGATATAGCTGTACCTCCAGTGATGTGGTGTACTTCGTCCAAAGCAAAAAAATGCAGCCGAGGATCTTACATTGGTGAAACGGGACATAAATTACAAAAAAAAGAATGAACTTACACAGAGACACCATAAAGGAACATAAGGAAGATGATTTCTGCACACCTGGGGGACTTCATTTTTCACAAACAGACCATACCATAGTAGGCATGAATGTTTTAATTTCTAAAGGGAACTTCAAAAATACTCAGGAAAAGAAAACTTTTTAATTAATAATGATAATTCTATTTGACACAAAAGATAATGGACTAAACATAGACGTCAATTTTCTAAATCACTATCCAACAGTTTTATAACCTCCCTCACCTCTGTGACTCTTTCCTCTCTCCCAGTCCATAGCCCTCTCATTTTCTTACCTCACTTACTATCCAAATGTAAAGAACTCTCCCAATCAACATTGACTATTTTTTTTTTTTTGTTCCACTTCAGCCATGTGCCTTCCATCCCGTTTTCATTTCGATGTTCAAACCTCATGTCAGGCACCTGTCACATCATTGTGGAATATTATATTCAGTTTTTTCCTTTCGTTGCTTTATTTTGCCTTATTCTTTATTTCATCTTTAACACATAAGGCCCCTTTCACACACACGGACCGTTTGTCCGTTTTTCATCCATCCATTGACGGATGAAAAACGGACATTAATGCAACTCTATGGAAAAACTGATGACAACTGATGATCAGCTATTTTCATCAGTTTTCATCCGCTTCCGTCAGCATCCGTTTTTTTGAACGGATGAAAGTCCTATTTTTCATCCGTCAAAAAAACGGATCGGACGAAAAACGGATGTAAACTGACGAACGGTCAGTTTTTCATCAGTTTTTGCATTGGTAGTGGATGCAAAAAAAACTGATGAAAAACTGATGACCACGGATGAAAAAACTGATGAAAAACTGATGACCACGGATGAAAAAACTGATGAAAAACTGATGAGCACTAATGAAAAATGGATGAAAAACTGATGGATACTTCATCCGTTTTGACGTGACTGAACGGATGAAATGAACGGTCCGTATGTGTGAAAGGACCCTTAATAAAAAAACGCTGAAGTCTTACCCCTATACTCCTTTCGCCTCTCCCGCCCCACCCCCACCGCCCCCCCCCCCCCCCCAGGGACCACCTTCTCTCTTTTTCTATTGCTCTGTGATTGACCTGTATTCACTCGTTTTCCTAAATTCTTCCCATTTTCCCCATATACTTGTGTATCTATCTACGTTATCCTCTCCTATGTATATGGTTTCTTCAATTATCCTCGTCCTTTCAACTCTCTCCACCCACTCTTTTATTGTTGGGGCTTCCGTGGACCCCCACAGTCTCGGAATCAAGCTCTTCGCTGCGTTAAGAAGGGTCGGGGCCAATGTCTTTTTATATTGTCTTATTGGGTTTTGTGTGACATGGAATAAACATTGCCATGGTTCTTCTTTAACTTGTACTCCTGAAATGCTTCTAATCTTCTCTAGAATCCCCTTCCAGTATTTCTCTATTTTGGGGCAGCCCCACCAAAGGTGAGCCAGGGTACCCTCCCTCCCACATCTCCTCCAGCATTCAGATGAGTTCTCTGTTCCTATCTTTCTCATCCTTTGTGGTCCTAAGTACCATCTTGCGGCTAGTTTATAATTCATCTCCTTTGTTTCCTGATCTCTTGCGGATGAGAATATTATGTTAAGGATCTTTTTCTTTCCGGCCTCGCCCCCTGGGATATCTCCCAATTCTTTTTCCCATCTCTCCAAGTAGGGTGGATCTCCTGGGTCCAGTTCTTTTATTAGAATACTATAAATTTTTGCCATACCGTGTTTAGTGCATTGTGATGAGTTTATCAATCTCTCTATCGGTCTCATTTCCTTTTCCCCCCTTAACGGTTGTGGAAGTGTTTGTGTATAGTGCTGGAGTTGTGTATATCTCCATCTGTCTTGTGATTTCCTCCCCCATTTTTCCGTGATTTCTTCGTACGTGAGAATTCTATTCCCATTCAAAATATCCTGTAGTTTTATTTCCTCTTTCCCTGCCCATTGTTTAAAGTATGCCCCTTCTTCTTTCCCAGGTAAAAATGCTTCTGTGTTTATCAGTGATATTAGTGGTGAATTGTATTGCCAATTGTGTTGTTTTCTCACTAGATCCCATGTTTTCAGTGTGTGTTTTGTCATTATATTCGTGCTCCCTTTCAATTTCCTATATTCTCTTGGGATCCACTGCATTTTTTCTATATCCACCCCACTTTGTATTCTTTCTATGTCTACCCAATGTTTTCCTCCTTTGCTATATTTCCACTCTAACATTCTTGCCATCACTGCCGCCTGAAAATACTTCTTAAAATCTGGCACTGCTAGTCCCCCCGCTTCTTTGCTCCTAATCATTGTTGCAAAAGCCACCCTAGGATGTTTTTCTGCCCATATATATTTCATAGTTATTGTTCTAAGTTTTTTAAAGAATTCTCCTGATACTGGAATTGGTATCATCTGGAAAAGATATGTTAGTCTTGGGAGTATGCACATCTTTACCGCTGCTATTCTACCCGTCCATGACAGATTTTTCCTTTTTAAATTATTCAGCTGTTTTTTTATCTTGTTTAACAATGGCAAGTAATTTGCTTCATATAACTTCTTCCCTGACTTAGTTAGTTTAACTCCCAGATACCCCAGTTCCTTCTGGCACCACTTAAAGGGATATTTTTTCCTCAGCTCCTCCTGTTCTTTCTTCGTACATGAGATGTTCAAAATCTCAGTTTTTGCCACATTTACCTTAAAGTTCGCTATTTTCCCATACCTTTCTAATTCCTCTATTATTTTTGGCATTGAGTTTACTGGGTCTACAATATACATCAGGACATTGTCCGCGTATGCGGCTACCTTGTGTTCCCTCTCCCCGATCCTTATCCCCCTTATTCGTCCATTCCTCCTTATTTGTTCTAAGAAAGGTTCCAACGTCAGTACAAACAGGATCGGGGAGAGGGGGCACCCCTGTCTAGTGCCATTGTGCAGCTCCAACTCTGATGACAGCCCCCCATTTACTCTCACTCTTGCTCTTGGATGGTTATACAAAGCCACTATCCATCTCATAATTTTTTCTTTCATTCCCATACCTCTAAGTACTTCCCACATGAAGGCCCAGCCGACCCGGTCAAAAGCCTTTTCGGCGTCGATTGACATGAGTACGGCTGGGTCCTCATTTCCTTTTTGCAAAATCATTACTGTTCTAAGACAGTTGTCCCGACCCTCTCTTCCCATTATGAATCCTGACTGATCTTTGTGGATCCATCCTGGGAGGACAGGTTTTAATCTCTCTGCCAGAATTTTTGAGTAGATTTTTATGTCTGTGTTTATTAGAGATATCGGCCTGTAATTCTCTGGATACATTGGATCTTTATCCTCCATTAATATGAGTGTTATGTATGCCTGCAGTGCCTCTTCCCTTATATTCTCTCCCTCCGCTATTTTGTTTAGGTATTCCCGTAGTTTGGGGATCAGGGTCTTTTGATATTTTTTATAGTACATGATTGTGTACCCATCGGGTCCCGGACTTTTCCCCACGGCCATGCTATTTATTGCCTTTCTGATCTCCTTCTCTGATATTGGTTCTTCTAGTTGGTTCAGCTTTTCATCTGGGATTCTAACCAGTTCCACGGACTCTAAGTATTTTTTTACTAGTTCCTCTCTCTCCTCTTCTCCCTCTCCTTCCACTTTGTATAACCGGCTATAATATGTATGGAACACCTCCGCGATCTCCGGGGTTGAGTTGGCTATCCTTCCCCCTTCTGCCTTTACCTTGGCGATAAACGTCCGGCTCTTCTTTTCTTTCACTCTTTTTGCTAGCCACTTTCCCGATCTATTCCCCCACTGATATCTATCTTTACTTATTAAGTGGGTCTTCCTCCTCCTATCTTTCTCCATCCATTCCTCCAACTCCTCTCTTTTCTTGGCTAGTTCACTCCTCCTCCCGGGTTCCTGGTCTTTAACCTGTTTTTCTAGGGTCTGTATTTCCTTATATAATACGTCTATTTTCTTAGTTCTCTCTTTCTTCTTTTCAGTTCCTATTTTTATTAGAATCCCTCTGATATAGGCTTTATGTGTCTCCCAGAGGAGTGAGTGTGATATTTCTGGTTTATCGTTAATTTCAAAGAAGCCCTCCAGCTCTCTTTCGATGGTCTCTGCTGTCCTTAGGTCCTGCAACAATGAATCATTTAGCTTCCACATTCTCCCCCTCTCTACATCATTTCCTATCTCCAACCCTGTCCACCCTGGTGCGTGATCCGAGACAGTGGTGGCTCCGATTCCGGCCTCCTTTAACATAGGCATCATCTGATGTTCTATCAATACATAGTCTAGTCTGGAATAAGATCTATGGACTGCCGAATAATATGTGTATTCCTTTTTATCCGGGTTACAGGCCCTCCAGCTGTCCACCAGCTGGTATTCCCTCAGAAGTCCCCTAATCACCTTTTGTCTACTGTTGTTACCTCTTTTCCCGTAGCCTGTGGCATCTTTATGTGGTTCCATACACAGATTTAAGTCTCCTGCTACTACCAGGTTTCCTTTTTTAAAATCTGTCAGTTTCCCCAGGGTTCTTCTTAAAAATAACTCAGGATTTTTATTGGGTGCATATATATTCACAATGGTCCACTCGGTATTCCTCATCTTTCCCCTAATGAACAAAAACCTCCCTTCAGGGTCCGCCAGCTGTGCTTCCACCGTAAATATTACCTCCTTACTAAACCCTGTGGCCACCCCCTTTGCCCTTCCTGAAAATGAGTCACCGTAGAACCACCTGGGAAAAGCGGCTGTTCTCAAATCTATTCCTGCAGAATGTGCTATATGGGTCTCCTGAAGGCAGATCACCTGACCCCTTAGATACTGTAATTCTTTATTTACCTTATACCTTTTCTCAGGTGTATTCAACCCCCTGACATTGTATGTTAAGACTGTTAATTTTTCCATTTAATTAGCATTTTACTTTCTTCGTGCCTTTCCCATGAATACAGGTCAATCTGGCCATTTTTCTCCCTCCCTGGTCTCCCCTTCCTATCCCCCTTCCCCTCCCACCCCCCCCACCCCGTCCCCCCCTACCCCCCCATCCCCCCTTCCCCTTGGGGTTTTAGGGCCTATCCCGGCCCCTTCTTGGCGAGCGATGTCTCTGATGCCATTGACTATTTTTAATCCTTAAACTGTTAGCATTAGTAAATAGATGGGAAAGTATATCATATTTACTTGTTTTAAACTGTATTTTACATTTCTTCAGTTACTTCCTGGTTTCCAATACTAGGCAAATGATGTCATAAAGCCCAGGAGTCTTCAGGAGGTGAGGAGGGGTTTACTCAGCTAAACACGCCCTTGTGCCTGCATGCCTAAACTAAGGGCAGATGGATTCTTGGAAGCAAATGCTACTTGAATCATCTGCCCTTACTCAAGATGGCCATGGTCAGAAATGCTAGGGGGTGATTTTCAAACTGATTTCTCAGGAAAATAAAGCATGGAGACATGGATGGATAGGTGAATTTGCTTTCACTAATTAATGAATTATATAGGGTTTTTTGATTGTGGTGGGCAGATGCAGTGTAGTTGGGCTTTGCGCCTTTCCTGTGAATGCTTGTTTGTGTTTTTTTCTCTTTAGAGATGATATTGTAGTATTGAGACGCTTGCCTTTACAACCACATAAACATTGATAGCATCCCATTCTTAGTCCGTAGGGTTCAATATTGAGTCGGCCCACCCTTTGCAGCTATAACAGCTTCAACTCTTCTGGGAAGGCTGTCCACAAGGTTTAGGAGTGTCTGTGGGAATGTTTGACCATTCTTCCAGAAGTGCATTTGTGAGGTCAGGCACTGATGTTGGATGAGAAGGTCTGACTCACAATCTCCGCTCTAATTCCTCCCAAAGGTGTTCTATTGGGTTTAAGTCAGGACTCTGTGCAGTCCAGTCAAGTTCCTCCACCCCAAACTCGCTCATCCATGTCTTTATGGACCTTGCTTTGTGCACTGGTCCGCAGTCATCTTGGAACAGGAAGGGGCCATCCCCAAACTGTTCCCACAAAGATGGGAGCATGAAATTGTCCAAAATGTATTGGTATGCTGTCACCTTAAGAGTTCCCTTCACTGGAGCTAAGGGGCTAAGCCCAACCGGTGAAAAAAAAACCCACACCACCAAATGATTTGGACCACTGCACAAAGCAAGGTCCATAAAGACATGGTGAGCAAGTTTTGGGTGGAGGAACTTGACTGGCCTGCACGGAGCCCTGATCTCAACCCGATAGAACACTTTTGGGATGAATTAGAGCAGGGACTGTGAGCCAGGCCTTCTCGCCCAACATCAGTGCCTGACCTCACAAAATGCCCTTCTGGAAGAATGGTCAAACATTCCCATAGACACTCCTAAACCTTGTGGACAGTGTTCCCAGAAGAGTTATAGCTGCAAAGGGTGGGCCAACTCAATATTGAACCCTATGGACAAAGACTGGGAAGCCATTAAAGTTCATGTGCATGTAAAGGCAGGTGTCCCAGCACTTTTGGTAATATAGTGTATATACAATGGTGTACTCTATATATTATATACTGTATATGCAATATATACTTTTTCCATCTGTTTGTTTAGTTTACAGTTAATTTAATTCAAAGCTTGAGACTTCTCTTCGTTTATGTTTTGTTTTGCTTAACAGATCCTTACCAACCTGGACCTTCAAGGTCTACATCCAAACATGTGACTCTCTTCGTAAGGATCCTATATGGGCACTTTGACAGATGTGATAAGTTCTGGGAATACCACTAACTGCTGAAAAAGGATCAGATAATGTAAAAAAAGAGAATTTAAATTGTACTGAAGAAGCAAGACAATACAGAGAGAAATATTGTACAGACTTTGTGTCTTTTATTTTCAGTTCAGTTATAATATACAATTCTAATTCCTTCCTGCCCTTTAAACATGCTGTAAACACTTTAAAAGTTGAATAAAGTGTGAATGAGGATGGGGAGTTTATCTTTATTTCAAATAAAATTATTTTTAAAACTGCTGTCTTTGTTTTATTTTCACCAGGCGAAGGGGTTAGATGTTCCTTCAGTTGTCCCCAGGAGCAAAAGTACTTGGGGAGACACCTTTCCCAACATGGAGAAGTGATCGCTTCTACTACATGGCAGGCATCTAAAAATGTAAACAAACTCCCGGCTGCTCTAGCAGCCGGGAGTTTGTTTACATGCCTGTGCTCCCAATGCCATAACAGTAATGGCAAGGGGTTAAAAAAGGGTAGGAGTGACGGGTGTCTATGGTGATTTTAATTTATATTTTCATCGAGCAAAGAGGTCGAATGTCCATTCAGCTGTTCACCAGGAGCAGATGGACCTCTACTTTCACTCAATGCCCTCACCCCCTCTTAAAGTACAAGAGGATCAGAAGAGGTTGTTTCTCACCTGGGCTTGTTTTTTGAGAGGGGGTCCCATTGTTATCCTTTCACCCAACCAATATATCTTCTGAGCAGGACAGCCATTGTTTTGTAAAATTATACTATTAAAAAAGTATTATAATTTTTAAAAAATGCTAAAAAAGAAAAAATATCCTAAGCAGGAAAAAAGTATTGTTGATTAAAGGGAACCTCCAGCATAGCAAATACTTAACTTTATACGAACCTCTTTATTTTTTCTTTATATAAAATTTCAATCACCTTGTTTACTAGCTGAAATTTTAGAACAGGTAGACAGTGGTAATTCCTGGATTGGAAGCAATCAAAGACCGTAAGTCATACAATCTTCTATCTCTGTTCTCTCTCTTATCTATCTCCCTGTCCAATATTTGTTTTCTCTGTGTTCTTGGAACTATCATTTTTATAACCTGAAGATGGTATTAATATATTTTCCAAACCCCTTCTAACCAGGAAAAATCACCCTTAATGCAACTGGAACAACCAATGTCACGTTATCTTGGGAAGAACCAACTAATGAGATGGATGTGATGTATGAAGTGAATTATTGGAATACTTCTTCCACTTTTACTGTACAAAGTAAGAAGGCCAATGTCACCCTTCAGAACCTGAAGTCTGGGACGAAATATAGCTTTGATGTAATGAGAGTTGGAGCTGGAGGTTCTAATAATGGACATTTTGTTGGATCTGTGTCTACAAGTAAGTTTTACATTCCTCTAAGTTTAAAGCTTAATTTTAATTTTCTGCCCCCACCCTAAAGCCCCCTGCCAGTTCAAAAATCCCATTATACACACCTTCTTTGCTGTAGTCTTCAGGCAAGTCCAATGATATCATGGGTCCTTCTTCTTCTTTTTAAGCCTACGTCACACTACGCCCAGAGGGCTGAATGAAAAGAAAACTGGGGAGCTTGGGAGACGCTTGCTGTACTAACTATCCAATGTTAGTACAGTGATCTTCTCGCTGAGCTATTGTGTTCTGACAGGGGGACTGCCCCCTGCCATAAAACACTGGTCAACACTCACAGCCATTGGCTGCCAGCACTGATCGGGTGCTGATTTTCCAGCATGCCTGTTCAACAGAAGGTGGCTGTTCGGCCAGTTTATATTGGACAGGCTGGTGTACACATAGCCCGAATGTTGCACGGTTTCTGTGCAACCAGCCAATACCGAAAAATATTTGGCTTGTGTGTACCAGGCTTTGATGGCAGCGGCCAGAAGTCTTTCCCCCATGACTGAGCGGGGCTGACGTATGACATGTGAGCAAGAAGACAGTTGAGAAGTATTGTGAGGCCAGGGGGTGAGTTCATGGCATGAGCTCAGAGGAAGCAGACACTGGGTGTCAATAAACCTAAAGGATTGAGGTCATAGTTTTGCAGAAGTACTGTGGGGAACAGCTCTGAGGTGAAGGTAAATATTGCAGCAAAAGTGTTTTCTGTTATTACTTTTAGTCCAAAGCATAGTATTAAAAAATGGTGTTCAGTTTTAATGAGTACCATAAAGAGTGAAATGCATTGGCTGCTGCAAAATGTTAGTTAAGCTGTCATGGGTCTGATCCAAAAGTAGAAAAGAATCGCCAAACAAATAGGGTTGAATACTTCATAGTTGGTACTAAAGATTTGTTCACATTTGGTGATAATTAAAACCATAATGATAGAAAAAATATAACAGCTTGAACTACTTTACTATAAACAATAGTTATTGTAATCATAAAATGCAAATGTAGTCAGGACCTGAAGCTGATATATATATGAAGACCACACCCATCTTTCGCTATGCCCACCTTTCACTGTAGCGCACTTTGTGTGCTGGATTGAAACTTTTATAGAAGACTTTTCCTACCATGAAAGTCTTAGTTGGTTGTGTTTGCCCCCCAGATCAATGGTTCCCAGTCCTTCCCTGATAGCAGCAAGCAATCTGCACAGGCATTGGAATCCATGACATTAGCCTCGTCCCGTCTACTCTATGAACCTCACTGTTGATCCATCGTGGCGTAGGTGGACTTACTAACTGACAGAGAGATTGGAGCTGAAAAAGACCAATGTCCTTGTATATAAAGTACACTATATTACCAAAAGTATTGCGACACCTGCCTTTACACGTACATGAACTTTAATGGCATCCCAGTCTTAGTCTGTAGGGTTCAATATTGAGTTTGTCCACCCTTTGCAGCTATAACAGTTTCAGCTCTTCTGGGAAGGCTGTCCATAAGTTTTAGGTGTGTGTCTATGGAAATGCTTGACCATTCTTCCAGAAGCGCATTTGTGAGGTCAGGCACTGATGTTGGATGACAAATGCCTGGCTCACAGTCTCCATTCTAATTCATCCCAAATGTGTTCAATCGGGTTGAGGTCAGGGCTCTGTGCAGGCCAGTTCCTCCACCCCAAACTCACTCATCCATGTTTTTTATGAACCTTGTTTGTGCACTGCTGTGCAGTCATGTTGGAACAGGAAGGGACCATCCCCAAACTGTTCCCACAAAATTAGGAGCATAAAATTGTCCAAAATGTCTTGGTATGCTGACACCTTAAGAGTTATCTTCAATGGAACTAAGGGACTAAGCCCAACACCTGAAAAACAACCCCACACCATAATCCCCCCTCCACCAAATGATTTGGACCAGTGCACAAAGTAAGGTCCATAAAGACATGGAAGAGTCAGTACCTGACCTCACAAACCTGACCTCTGGAAGAAAGGTCAAACATTCCCATAGACACTCCTAAACCTTGTGGACAGCCTTCCCAGAAGAGTTGAAGCTGTTATAGCTGCAAAGGGTGGGCCAACTCAATATTACCAAACTAGAAAACTTCTGTTGGCCAACAAGCCGTTGTTGACTTGTGTGTACCAAAGTTGGCCAACAAAAGTTGAAAGTGCAAAAACGCATGCTCAGAATCCAGGAAGTGTTTGGTCGTGTAAACCTGTGTTCCTAATTCACAAATCACATTCACCTGAACTTCCTTGTTATACGCTCGTAACACGTCACTATGTTCAGCTTTGTTGGCCGACTACTTGACTCATGTCAGTACTACGCTAGACACAACCACCAACAGCCGATTGTTGAACGTGCGGACGTACAACAATCGCACCGTGCGTACGAGGCATAACTGTGCAGGACCCACAACCAGGTAAGAAGGGGTAAAAAATGGAGGGAGAGGTGAAGATCCATTTTAAGTAGTTATAGCTGTCAAAAAAATGAGTGTTATTAGAAAGAGTATCATAGTGGAAGCCTACGTCCTTCTCTCATTTTTTCTTTAAACTGGATGTATAGATTTACTGCACCGTATTTTTATTTTTCTAACTGTATGTGAAACATTATAGTGGTATATGGATTGTAATGGCAAATCCTAGTAAATTGCTAATCTTGTTATTATGAACACAAATATAGTTTTAAATATCCTATAGATAAACAATATTATATATAGGTTATAATTGCAACATTGGAATTTCTATGTTTTTAGAACCAATGCCAGTAAAAAGCTTGTGGGGCACTTTGTCTTCTGCTGACTCCATTTCTCTATTTTGGACCAAGCCGGATGAATATCAGAGTTCCTACAGCTACAGGGTGCAGGCAAATGTCACATCATCATCTACACTGATAAGTAATATAATAGTGACCAATGAAAGAGCTACAATAACAAATCTGACACCAGGAGAGACCTATACATTCACTGTATTCACAACAGCTGCTGATAATGTCACCAAATCGGTCCCCGTGTCACTGACTACCGCCACATGTAAGTTATGTTCTGACTGTAGAACCTATTTTAGAATGGTATTCACTCGCTGGGCTTTTGTTGAACCCAATTGCGGGGGGGGGGGGGAGCAGTTTTAGCACCTCCAGCACTGAATGTTATGTAATGGCAAAGGTTACATATCCAGAGAGGACCACAGTCTAAACAATAACATCGAGAAAGTAACCAGTGATAATATAATGAATAGTCACATCTACTACTACACTGTAAACGGACGTGGGACATCGACATCCTTGAGACTATAAGTAGGCCGAACCAGGTTTTATCTCTTT
>BLSH010550039.1:560595-599811 GCA_018402905.1 Glandirana rugosa | reverse complement strand
CTTGTCTGTGTGTCCATTCAGACACAGAGCCGTGGTGCAGCCCCGCCCCCTCGCTCTCCTCATTGGCTCACTGACTTTGATTGACAGCAACGAGAGCCAATGGCCCGGACAGCCGAGACGCTTGTGCAACATCGCTGGATCTAGATGGGCTCAGATAAGTATTAGGGGGAGCTGAGGGGGGCTGCCGCACACAGAAGGTTTTTTTTTATCTCAATGCATAGAATGTATTAGGATAAAAAAAACTTCTGACTTTATTTATTTATTATTTATTTATTTCAGGTACTTATATTTACGCAGCACTTTACATATATATTGTACATTCACATCAAACTTTAGAACCACTTTAAGTATATGATCCTTAGGTCAATAAAACCTTGAGCTGAGCACTTCTCATTTGACTTGAGCAGAGGAACAAGACTAAAGTTCAGGGGGCTGAATCTGAACAATAGTGAAGTCAATGGGAGATAAACCTTAAAAACAGTTCTGCCCATTTTCTAGGCTAATAGCCAAGGGGTTTCCGAGCAAGTGACACAAGAGCTCCCCCCTTTCAAGCAAGTGTGGGGCTCCACTTTCAAAAAGTGACAGCTAGTATGGGGAACTTCTCCCTGTACTGCTGTTGCATGGGGGGGGGGGGGGTAGATCAGGCAGCGGATGCAGCATCGGGTAAATGTTACACGTTCCTCCCTAAAAACGGGTGGAACATGTAACATGCTCCCAAAGGTGAACTTATCCTTTAACGTGAAAAGTTAAGTGTAGCTAAAAGCAAAACCTTTTCTGTAGTTTTGAACAAAATGAAAAGGGATTAGAACACCTGTCAGGTTTTTATTGATCTCTGTGTCCCCGTTACAGAGATTCACCCTCTCTATTTGTCATGTTTCTGTTATAATAAAGAGTGAATGTTTATTAAAATCACAAATGTTGGGTTGCCTTCAAAACAGTAATAGAGGGGAAATCTTTCAATTGAGACACTAGTTATGATGACAACTAAGGATTGCCTATAAATCTGTACAATGTATACAACCCACAATGGCAACATTGTCTTTTGCAATGGAAAACATGTTTTTAAATTGCAGGTAAAATGACAGCTACCGGTTTCAAAGCTAATCAGAAAGCTCTGGAAATTAGTGGGCAGGAAGAGACTAATCAGGGGCCAAATATCCATACAGCCCTGGCCAATCCCTAGGGAAGGTGGCTCAGATGGTAACTGAGAGTGTGTATAAATACTCTGAGACAGAGAGCAGCAAGGTCTTTTTCCTTAGAAAGAGATCACAGTCTAAGGGGGCTGCTTACCCCTTAGGCCTTCTTGCCATGTACCTGTGGGTGTTGAGGCCTCAGGTGGGCTACCTGGAGACCTGTTTTGCTGGAAATTGCAGAAAGCTGGCTGTGGGACTGTCGTCTGAAGATTTACTCTGGTCTCACAGGGAGAAAGTGTCATGAGGATATTGGAATGAGGCAACCAATTTTCAAGGACATTTGTGAGTACATACTAGAGAGAGAGATCTTAGAGACTATGGGCTGAGGCCATTCCTCGTGTGTTAGAGTTAGCTATGTGTGTAAAAAGAACATGGTGTCCCGTGTCCTGGAGAGCTTAGTCTATTTAATTCCCAACGAAAGGACTTTGCTTGGATTTTTCAGCAGAAGATTAACCTCCTCAAGTTTGCTAAAGGCTGATAGGTCTATAGAAGATAAATGTCCTCCTATTTGTACATAGTTTTAGAGTATCACACTCAATTCCCTATCCCCATCCAAGTTACTCCAAAATAAAAACACCAAAAGAATACCCCTGGACTGTTCTTTGAGCAAAAGAGCGTGTAACAATGTGTCTGGCTGCAAGGCAACTATTGAGGAAGAAATTATGGGAAATCTACTAGCGGCTCCTCCAGGGTTAGCGCTTCATTAATATAAACCAGGCCTCTCAGGTCAATGTGAGGTATCATTACAGTTCTATTCCAGACTCTCTGTCTGGTGTGGACTTTAAGGGGGAACCCTATGCAAAAAAAAAGTAGCCCCCTCCCCCAAAATCCATACCTGACCCTTATTTAGGCATGCAGCCTTTCAGGCAAGGATAGCGGGGAGAGGAATGCATGCTTGGCATGTGCACATCCTCTCTGGCAAAGCACCTTGTGTCCAAGCTGATGAGGTCTTTTAAGCATAGGGTTTGGTTTCCACTGAATGGGTAAAGGTTCAGGCATTTGTCCGGACACCTGAACAGCTAAGGTTCCTTCAGCCCTTTCCTGTTGATAGCATGGTAGTCATAGGGCATTGTTTATCAAAGGGTTGACACTTGGGTAAGAATTATGATTAGAGTTGGCTTTCTTCATAAAAAAAACATTGATCTTGACAGCAGCACTGGTATGTTTATTACATAGCTTTCCTAGGAAACAAATCCATGTTTTCTGGCATTCCTCTAAGTCGACCTTTCTCAACCTTTTTAACATGGAGGGACCTTTAAAATATCTTTCATGTTTGAAGGAATGCCTGATTAATTATGATATATACAATTCACAGTACATTATACTGGTGGACAAGGGGAAGTATGCTTCTTATATTGGTGGTCAAAAGGAAAGTTTCACCCTTACAGATAGCTAAAAAGATCATTTGTATCAGTGGTTATATATCTGAAAGGTAGAAAGTGTTGATTGCTCAAGGAACTCCTGGCAACCTCTGAAGGAACGTTAGGGTTCCATTGAACACCTAACTACTTCATGGTGAAGCCTGAGGCTAATGTTGATTCAATTTCAGTTAAATTGTCACATGTGCTGCAAAAGCATTCCACACAAATAATAAAATGGACATCAATCTCTTGACTTTCAGGATCTACATAGTAGGCTTTACTGAGATAAACTATGATCCAGCCACAGACATTATCAATGAAGATAAATCAACAGCAACTGTTTCCAACCTCTCTGGTTCTACTTTAACATCTACTACTTTTAGAAGAGGAAGAAGAGGTATATACGTCCTGTTATTTAGTTAACATTTTTGTTTAACATTTTTAACATTTACGTGTGCTATACATTCTTTAGTTTATCACCTATATTTTTTTGAACATTTGCAGCCTCCCATCTCCCAGTCCTTCTCTACCGCCTTAAACACATCCCCTGCACCTGCTTTTTTAAAACAAAAAAAATTACGCTAAAAAAAGTACCCTAGGCCCATCAATCTTCTGGGCAGTCCAGTGATGGGTTAAGTACTTTCTCCTTCTCTCCAGCCATGGTGATGTGCACTAGCATTGACTGGCATTTGCGCATTCTCTGTTCAAGTTGCAGTACCATGGTCTCAAGCTGTTGTAAGGATGCACCCCCTGGATGTGGATCCATGACAGCCTTGGCTTGTGAGGAAGGGAGTTAAATGACACTCCAAACACCCTCAAAAATGTCAGCATTTGTAGCAGCACTTCATAATCACACTCAAAATCCTGGTGTGTATCACTAAAAACAGTTCATAAAGAGTTAAGGCATAAACAGATTGCTTGAAGAGTTTTTAATGTGCACCATCCACCAACACACGGCACCGCGTAGGATAAGGCCCACTCAGGGTATGCTCTTACCATAATCAGGTTAATCAAACGCCTTTAAACACTCATTAATGGTATCTTCCTTATTCCACTACTGCATCCCCAATGCTCCGGGTCATGGACGAGCAAAAAAGAGAGACCTCACATAGTGTAACTCTGCAAACATTTATTGTATCTAAAATACCCCCCTTTATAAAACTACTCACAATATGCAAGCAAATAAACAGCAGTCAAGATTTTGGTATATCACCGTAGTTACGGACGTCTAGAGTGCAGGGGTTCATCTGACCAAACATCAGAACGCTCTTCCCTCCGTCACTTCCTACTCGGTGAACCACACAGGTCACTTCCGGTACGCCAATAGGTCGCACCCTGCCGCATTTCGTTATCATGACTTCAACAGAGGGCGTGGCCTAGCGGCGCGACGTACCAGTTTTATACCAAGGTGCTCTGCATAGATCCTGCCACCTATCATGACGCGGGCCCTCTCTCCACCGAGCCCACATATGGTAATCTAATCTAATGGGAGGATCCATTTACAAGCAGTTCCCCCATGATCGCACCACTTTTTCTAATGTGCAAATCCAGTATTTACCTGGCAAAGCACATTTGGCCAGCATCACCGACCGTATAATAGGCAACCAATAGGTGTACTAGGCACCTTATGGCACTACTTGAGAGTCAGATGCATTATCATCTGCTCAACTTAAATTGAAGTGACACACTTTCAGCATAAGATTACATAATGACATTCCAATATCGTGTACATATAAAATGAGTACACATTCATAACACAATACACTATAAAGTATAAAATAAAAATAACAAAGATTAATGGACAAGGAGATACTCCAATAGATAAGAATTAAAAAATTAAAATCACCAATAAAAACAAAAATTAAAAATCGCTAATACAACAGTTGATGTCCAAATCAACATATAACTCCCTAGGTACCAAAGAGTCCGTTAAATAGATCCAACGGGTTTCACGCTTGGAGAGTTCGCGCACCATATTGGACCCTCGCCAAACGGGGCTCACTTTATCAATACACCAAAACGTCAAACCCGAAGGATCTTGATTGTGATGCAACTTAAAATGCAATGAGACGTTGTGATCCTTAAAACCCAATTTAATATTGGTAATATGCTCGGCGATTCTCACTCTTAAAGCTCTTTTCGTGCGCCCTATATATAATAGGCCACAAGGGCACATAAGTGCATATACTATATGTGTCATATTGCAGGTCATAAATTCTGAAATTTTAAACTCCTTTCCATTAGCTGGGGAAGTAAAGGTGTCTCTGCCCCTTATAGTCCTGTCTTACATGCCCTACACCTTCGGCATGCAAAGAAACCTTTTTGTTCCCAAAACGTTTGGGCCATGCGGGCGGATCCAAGACCTTTTTTACAATTTTATTCCCCACATTTTGTGCTTTACGATATATAAACTACGGATCCCGTGGTAGTACTGGTCCTAGATGTTTATCCAGGAGTAATGCATGCTAGTGGTTCCTAAACACTGCCTCGACCTCCCTATACTGGTCATGGAAACCTGTCAAGAATCCAAACTCTTGTTGGTTCCTTATTTCCCTTTAGGGTTGATCACTCAACAAGGTATCTCTTGGCATTGCAGCCACTACCTCAATGACCTCAACTAAATGTTCAGGTTTATACCCTTTTTCCTCAAATCTGTTCTTCAGCAATAATGACTAGTCCTTGAACGTATCCAAACTTGAACAATTCCTCATGACACGCATCATCTGCCCCTTCGGTATATTCTTTAACCATAGAAGATGGTGTCCACTAAACTATGGGAGATAGCTGTTTCTATCTGTAGGTTTAAAGAAGACTTTCGTCTCAAGGGTGTTCTTTTTCCTACTGACTGTTACATCTAGAAAATTGATTTCATCTCTACTCTAATGGCTAGTTAAATTAATATTATTTTGATTATTGTTCAAATGTTGTAGAAACTCCACTAATGATTGTTCTGACCCCTTCCAGATCAAGAACAAATCCTCAATGAAGCGCCTGTAAAAGACTAGTTCACTTCTCCTATTAGCAAATACGAACTTGTCCTCCCACTCTCCCATGAAAAGGTTTGCGATACTGGGGGCAAACTTGGCCCCCATTGCCACCCCCCTCCTCTGGGTATAGAACCGATCTCTGAACCAAAAATAATTGTGGGATAAACAAAATTCAAGCATGAAACCCATTAGATCTATTTAACAGACTCTTTGGTACCTAGGGGGTTAAATGTTGATTTGGATTAGCGGTTTTTAATTTGTGTTTTTATTGGTGGTTTTAATTTTTTAATTCTTATCTATTGGAGTATCTCCTTGTCCATTAATCTTTGTTATTTTATTTTATACTTTATAGTGTATTGTGTTATGAATGTGTACTCATTTTATATGTACACGATATTGGAATGTCATTATGTAATCTTATGCTGAAAGTGTGTCACTTCAATACTCTCAAGTAGTGCCATAAGGTGCCTAGTACCCCTATTGGTTGCCTATTATACGGTCGGTGATGCTGGCCAAATGTGCTTTGCCAGGTAAATACTGGATTTGCACATTAGTAAAAGTGGTGCGATCATGGGGGAACTGCTTGTAAATGGATCCTCCCATTAGATTAGATTACCATATATGGGCTCGGTGGAGAGAGGGCCCGCGTCATGATAGGTGGGAGGATTTATGCAGAGCACCTTGGTATAAACGCCCTCTGTTGAAGTCGTGATGACGAAACGCGTCAGCGTGACCTAGTGGCGTACCGGAAGTGACCTGTTCTGATGTTTGGTCGGATGAACCCCTGCACTCTAGACGTCTGTAACTACAGTGATATACCGAAATCTTGACTGCTGTTTATTTGCTTGTATATTGTGAGTAGTTTTATAAAGGGGGGTATTTTGGATACAATAAATGTTTGCAGAGTTACACTATGTGAGGTCTCTCTTTTTTGCCCGTCCATGACCCGGAGCATTGGTGGTGCAGTAGTGGAATAAGGAAGATACCATTAATGAGTGTTTAAAGGCATTTGATTAACCTGATTATGGTAAGAGCATACCCTGAGGGGGCCTTATCCTACGTGGTGCCGTGTGTTGGTGGATGGTGCACATTCAAAACTCTTCAAGCAATCTGTTTATGCCTTAACTTGCTTTAACTCTTTATGAACTGTTTTTAGTGATACACACCAGAATTTTGAGTGTGATTATGAAGCGCTGCTACAAATGCTGAAATTTTTGAGTGTGTTTGGAGTATTTTACTATTTTACATACATCTTTAGCAGCAGCTGACTTGGCATATGAACTGTGCATCCTAAAGCACTGAGCAGAGTGTGAAGGCATTTAAATCTCTGATTTATAGTTAAATAACACTGCCTGTCATCCAACCCTGAAGTGTACATAACTGGTGGAGGATACAGCCTTTCCTTTAGGACTTATTAAAGCTTACGTTTGGAGAGTGTCAGAGTCCAAGGACATCTGAGTACCCTTGTCACCAGATCTTGTCTAAGTTAGAAAAATGTTTCTACGGGGTGGGCCATTTATATGGATACACCTTAATAAAAATGGGAATAGTTGGTGATATTAACTTCCTGTTTGTGGCACATTTATGTGGGTGGTGACCATGGCGGCCATTTGGAAGTCGGCCATTTTGAATCCAACTTCTGTTTTTTCAATAGGAAGAGGGTCATGTGACCTTAACTTATTCGGAATTTCCCAAGAAAAACAATGGTGTGCTTTGTTTTAACGTAACTTTACTCTTTCATGAGTTATTTACACGTTTCTGACCACTTATAAAATGTGTTCAATGTGCTGCCCATTGTGTTGGATTGTCAATGCAACCCTCTTCTCCCACTCTTCACACACTGATAGCAACACCGCAGGAGAAATGCTAGCACAGGCTTCCAGTATGCGTCTGTTCAGGTGCTGCACATCTCGTATCTTCACAGCATAGACAATTGCCTTCAGATGACCCCAAAGATAAAAGTCTAAGGGGGTCAGATCGGGAGACCTTGGGGGCCATTCAACTGGCCCACGACGACCAATCCACTTTCCAGGAAACTGTTCATCTAGGAATGCTCGGACCTGACACCCATAATGTGGTGGTGCACCATCTTGCTAGAACTATGATGTCGGTGATAGGGAATTGCTGGCCATCAAGTTGGCTTTGGAGGAATGCCGGTACCTCCTGGAAGGAGCAGCTCACCCGGTATTGGTTTTTACTGACCATAAAAACCATTAAAAAACCATATGCTGTGAAGATACGAGATGTGCAGCACCTGAAACTACGGATACTGGAAGCCTGTGCTAGCATTTCTCCTGCGGTGTTGCTATCAGTGTGTGAAGAGTGGGAGAAGAGGGTTGCATTGACAATCCAACACAATAGGCAGCACATTGAATACATTTTATAAGTGGTCAGAAACTTGTAAATAACTCATGAAAGAATAAAGTTACGTTAAAACCAAGCACGCCATTGTTTTTCTTGTGAAATTCCCAATAAGTTAAGGTCACATGACCCTCTTCCTATTGAAAAAAACAAAAGTTGGATTCAAAATGGCCGACTTCAAAATGGCCGCCATGGTCACCACCCATCTTGAAAAGTTTCCCCCCTCACATATACCAATGTGCCACAAACAGGAAGTTAATATCACCAACCATTCCCATTTTATTAAGGTGTATCCATATAAATGGCCCACCCTGTACTTTAAACGTTCAGCTACAACGTATTTTAAGATTCTATACCTTCTTAAAAAGTGGAACTTTTTTTCCTACTTTAAATGTATTTTAAGCTACATGCCCATCTAAAATACTTTGTCCACGTGGTGACAATATTACAAGTTTTAAAAACAAAATCTGCAATTTTACTGCTAGTATACTGCAACAGTATACTGCTGAGTATATGTCTTTTTTTTTTGGCCCACATTTACTGATACTGAATTGTTTTACAGGTCATGCAGAGATACCAGGCAGTGTGCAAATTGTTCGCTCATCTTCAAGGGATGCTATGGACATCACCTTTCAAGGTTTTAAGTCTCCATCGGGACCCATAGTGGCTTATGCCATCATCATGACAACTGAATTACATGGTAGGAACAGCAAACATGATAGAATTATACAAACTAGCAACATAACTGTGAAACTGGGTATCATTTACACTGCATTTTTTTAAGGATAAAATTACTAGATTGCTTTAACTGTAGTTGGGATGTGATATTAGCCACACAGGGAGTGCATTGGTTTCAAAGAGGAGGTTGACCCATAGATTTGCCTTGCAAGAAGGATCAGTAAACCACTGCGCAGCTAAAAGAAGATATCTAATGAGCTAACAGGGCTTCCTTCATGAACTTCTATACTTACAAGTTGTGCCTAGAAACGTATCTTGATAACATTATTTAAACAAAACAAATCCTTTTTAAGGGGTTGCCAAAATTTTAAGCAGCCCCTTGAAAAAAAAAAGATTAAAATGCAATGTTTTTTTTTCAAGAAAAGTGAGGTTGAATCTATCAAATATAGAAAATATCACTTGGTGTTGAATGTATTTTCAGCAGTCATTTTACATGATATTCCATTGGCCATTTTTTTTTAATAGACATGTGTGGTTCGTTTCGTTCTGAATTAATATTCGGACATATTTTTTGTTATTCAGAGATTCGGATATATACGAATACCCGAATTAAAATATAAACAAATTTTACCGAATGCTCAGAATTTTGGAAATTTGGACTGAAATTCGGATCAAATTTTACATCGAACTTCATTCAAATACTAAGACCCCTTTCACACTGAGGTGCTTTACAGGCACTATTGAGCTAAAAATAGCACCTGTAAAGTGCCTCAAAAATCCCTCCCTAATCCCCCCCAATGTGAAAGCCCTGAGTGCTCTCACACTGGGGCGGTGCACTTGCAGGACGTTACAAAAAGCCGCATCTTTGGAGCGGTGCGGTGAGCGGTAATATACCACTCCTCCACTACCCCTGACCATTGAAAACAATGGGGTATCGCTTATGAAGCGGCTGCACACCACCTCAGAAGTGTGGAGCGTGGGAACTATTAACCCCGTTTTCACCCCTTGTGGGGGGTTAAAATCGCACCGCTCCTGCCGCCGTAGCGCCGCTATAACAGCGGTAAATCCCTGCTGTGACTAGCGAGGATTTAACGCTAACGCCCCCCTGCCCCCAGTGTGAAAGTGCCCTAACTGTACACATATTGCTGAAATCAAAGACTGTGTGCGTTATTAGAGTACCATTTTGAAATAATGCTGTTTTGGTTAAGCCAAAGATGATTTAAAGAGTCATTGTAATCATTTGATAAATATTATTCTTTTGTTTGTTCGCTTTGTCACATTGGAATGGGAAAAAAAAAATAAAGTTTTCGATTCGACCAATTCAAAATTTATCGATTCAAAACATTCGAATCAATAAATTTCTAATCGGTCGAATCGAAAACTTTACTTTTTATTTTTTTCCATTCCAATGTGACAAAGTGAACAAACAAAAGAAAAATCTTTATCAAATGATTACAATGACTCTTTAAATAAAGAAAATTGCCAATTCTAAGAAAATTAGAAAAATTCCGAATACGAATCCCGAATACAAATTGAGCGAATCAACCTAATTTAACAAAACTAACTAGATTAACGAATCAAAGTGAAATGAAGCTAAACAAATTTTTTTGTCATGCACATGTCTATTTTTTAACTTTGTACGCAACACACATTAATCATTATCAATCTGGCATCAAAGTATATAAATCAGTCCCATATATGATGCAAGCAGCGCTATCGAGAGGATCATTAACACAATCAAATTGTGATCACATAAAAAAAAGTCTTTTAAAACAAAAGTCTCTTAAAACAGAACAAATCTTGCTTCCATCACCACACCGCGTGTAAAACAAAGATGGGGGGAGAGGGTAAAATCCCCCTTAAGTGGTGCACTCACCGAACAGCAAATTAATGCACGCCTTTGCATAAACCGGGGTGCCCCCTCGGGGAAATACCGCTCATATAGGTGTTCCTCTTGCTTCCAATAGGTCACGATCGTCACGTCTGTGGTACTGGGAATATCCCTTAAATGAAAGTACTCCACATGCAAATCTGACTGATAACTGTATTGTAGACAACAATTACATAACCCCCCTTCACGATGTACACTCACTTGGTAACAAATATCATCAAGCATGTAAAAGATATGTAAAAAACCGGCCTCTCCACCTGCTTCGTCTCACCGCTCTGAAGAGTACGGCGTTCCCGGGTGCGAAGCGGTGTTCGGGCGGCTCAGACTGCTGTGTAGTCACTTTGTTACCAAGTGAGTGTACATCGTGAAGGGGGGTTATGTAATTGTTGTCTACAATAAAGTTATCAGTCAGATTTGCATGTGGAGTACTTTCATTTAAGGGATATTCCCAGTACCACAGACGTGACGATCGTGACCTATTGGAAGCAAGAGGAACACCTATATGAGCGGTATTTCCCCGAGGGGGCACCCCAGTTTATGCAAAGGTGTGCATTAATTTGCTGTTCGGTGAGTGCACCACTTAAGGGGGATTTTACCCTCTCCCCCCATCTTTGTTTTACACGCGGTGTGGTGATGGAAGCAAGATTTGTTCTGTTTTAAGAGACTTTTGTTTTAAAAGACTTTTTTTATGTGATCACAATTTGATTGTGTTAATGATCCTCTCGATAGCGCTGCTTGCATCATATATGGGACTGATTTATATACTTTGATGCCAGATTGATTGTGTTTAAGTTTAAAGCAGCTGCTTTTCAAAGCTATATATTGAAACATAATACCTTTTTTTGTTTTCCTAAGCGCTGATATTGGCTCTTGTCAATTCTAGGGTAATATCTCAGGTTCTGAGGCGATTGTCTAGTGCCATTGTTTTGTATACACATTAATCATTCCCTTCAAAAAGGCAGAATAAAAATGACTTTTTTTTTTTTTTTTGAAGTGAGGCTGAATCTATGAAATATAGAAAATATAATCATGTTGTTGAAAGTATTTTCTTTGGTCATTTGTCATTCTATCCCATTGGCCATTCTCTGTCATCTTTCAGGCCACAAACCAACTAAGGGATCTTTATCAAAGACGTATAATGATTTCAAGAAAAGATTGACAAGGACCTATGTGACCTCTCTTATTGAGCTGCAGAATATCCAGAACACTGATGGAATGAATCAGATACATGTCCACGTGGGAGATGGCACTGTTTCAAGGGGATACGTCAATGGACCATTGGACCCCATAAAACCCTACAGGTAATGGAGTTGCTTCCAAATCCATTGTATGAGACACACTTTGTCTTTAAAAATGAAGAATCACATTTCTTAGATACTAGAATAAATTTCTGTTAAATTGACCGCCGTTATAAGGATTTGAAAAGTTCCAAATACAGATTTTCAAAAAGATCCCTCTATAATAATTACCAGTGGTGAGCAAATTTGTGGATGAAATTTCAGTAAAACTGTTACATTTGCTGCAAAATCATTTCTCCCAAATAATAAGATGGATGCCGATCTCTTGACTTTCAGGGTCTACATAGTTGCCTTTACCGCTATAAACTATGATCCAACCACAAACACCATCAATGAAGATCAGTCAACAGCTGTTATCAACTTCGCTGGTTCTGCTTCAACAACTTCTACTTTCAGAACAGGTACATCCAGATTCTTTGGTTCTGCTTCATCAACGTCTATTTCTAGAACAGGTACGTATCATAATGCATTTACAGTTAACATTTTCTATTTGTGTTTTAAATTCTTTAGTTTATTACTTATATCCTAAAACATATCTGCTGCATCCCATCTCCCAGTCCTTTTCTCCCCTCCTAAAGCCTTTCACCTGCTTCTTGTTTTAAAATAAAATGACTTAAAAGCGCCCTAATCCTTGTCTGTCTTCTGGCCAGTCCATTGATGGTTTGGGTCCTTTATACTCTTGTCCAGCCATGCTGAAGGTTGTCCCTTACTGCAGCACTGACTGGCACCTGAAAAATGATGTACGTGTCCTTTTCCAAGTTGCATTACCATGAACTCGGGCTGTTGTCATGGTGCGCCCCTTGGGTGGGAATCCCTGACAGCCTTGGCTCGAAGGTGAGGGGTTTCCTGGGTCTTTCATCCAGGCCTGAAGTAACACCCATAACACAGCTTGTCCTCTGGAAATAATTACGGCTTGAGTATGGACACAGAGTTTGAGGGATCTACTGCAGGAATAACAGGTAATAATACAATAGTAAAGGAAGAAGAGAAAGATAATCCCTGGTGCTGCACATCCATGTGATCCTATGGTAGTAGTAAGAGTGGGAACCTCAGTCTGAACTCCAACCAGGCCAAGCCCCCAACGTGTTTAGCTCCACCTCCGAAGTTTAGTCATGGGCCTGAGGCAGAGCGAAACGCATCAGTGCATGGCCTGCTTGGAGTTCAGACTGAGGTTGCCACTGTTACTACTACCACAGGATCACATGGATGTGCAGCACCGGTGATTACATCTTCCCTCTTCCTTGAGCTACTGTAGGAGCTGGTACAGGCCCCATCCCTCTCCGGCACTTCTAGGGGCAGGTGCAGAAGAATCTATACACACATACTCCATACCGGCTGAGCCTGAGCAGCAAACATTTTGGGTCACAGTAAATACAATATTAAAAGTGGGACTCAGGAAAACAAAAATTGCAATATTACTGCTAGTGACACTCTGCATCAAATATGTCATTTTTCTATTTAGCTCAAAATTACACTTTAAATTACTTGTAAATGGAGATGGGATACTGATACTGAATTATTTTACAGGTCATGCAGAAACATCAAGCGGTGTGCAGATTGTGCGCTCATCCTCGAGGGATGCTATGGACATCACCTTCCAAAGTTTTAAGACTTCATCTGGACCCATAGTGGCTTATGCCATCATTATGACAACTGATTTACTTGGTAGGAAAAGTAAACTTAATAGAAGTATAGGACCTAGCAGCATAACTGTGAAACTGAGAATCATTTAAACTGACTATTCTTGAAATTTTTGAAGAATAGGCGTGTGACTCTAATTTGCTTTTACTGTAGTTCAGATGTGATATTAGCCTCACAAAAAGTGCATTGGTTTCAATGAGTTGGTTGACTCATAGACTTGCATTGTGAGAAGGACCAGGATATGCAATGAGCTAACATGGCTTCCTTCATGTACATCTATAATTACAAAGTATGCCTAGAAACATATTTTGATTGCATCATTTAAAGAAAACAAACATTTTTTTACCAAAAATTTTAAGCAGTCCCTTGCAAGATAAAAAGATTAACATGAAAAGTCTGTTGTTTTTTTAAGAAAGAAAAAAGTGAGGTCGGATCTATCTCAAATAGATAGAAAATATAATTTGGGATTGAATGTATTTTCACTAGTCCTTCGTCATGCTATCCCATTGGTCATTGTTTTTTTAACTTGCAGGCAACACACTAACTAAAGGGTCTTTATCAAAGACTTATAATGATTTCAAGAATGGGTTGACCAGGACTTATGTGACCTCTGTCATTGAGCCACAGAATGCTGATCAACTGAATCAGATAAGTGTCCACGTGGGAGATGGCACTGTTTCAAGGGGATACGTCAATGGGCCTTTGGACCCCACAAAAAATTACAGGTAATGGAGTTGCTTCCACATCCATCCAACGGGAACAACTTTGTGTTTAGAAATCAATACTAGCTTTTATTGCACACTAGACTGAATCTTTGTTAAATTGACCAGCGGTGTAGGGATTTGAAAAGTTCCAAATGCAGATTTGCATAAAGAGCTCTATATAATAATTACTAGTGATTAGCAAAATTGTCAGTGTGCAAATTCCAGTAATAATTGGGTAATTTTAGCAAAATATAACAACAAAAGCAAGAGATCCTGAAGTCAATTATAACATGGTGATCATATGGCTTTGTGTATCAGAGGGATAGAACTAGGGTAAGCATTATGACTAGAGTTGGCTTAGTTCATCAATAAAGCCATCAATCACGATGTCAGCACTGGGATGGTGATCACTTGGACTTCTAGGAAATAAATCCGTGTTTTTTGGTATTCCTCCAAGCAGTCTTCATGGTGAAACATGAGGCTAATAGGGCTGACATTTCAGTGAAATTGTTACATTTGCTGCAAAATCATTCCTTCCAAATAATACGATGTATGTTGATCTTTTGACGTTCAGGGTCTACATAGTTGGCTTTACCGCAATAAAATTTGATGCAGCCACAAACACTATCAATGAAGATCGGTCAACATCAACCTTTTCCAGCGTCTCTGGTTCTTCTTCAACAACGTCTACTTTTAAAACAGGTATATAAATATTGTAATGTATTTACAGGTAACATTTTTCACATTATTTTATTGTGATATACATATATGTTCTTTATTTTATCACTTAAATCCTAAACAATACCTTTCTTCCAGTCAGTCTCCGCCCCCTAAACCCTTCCTCCGCACCTGATCCTTGTTTCAAAATTAAATTCAGTAGCAAAGTACCCTCATTCAACCCATCTTCTGGCCAATCCAGAAATGGTTTGGGTTCTTTCTCCTCCTGTCCAGCCATGGTAATAGATGACCTGTACTGCAGTACTGATTGACATATACATAACGTATCATAATGTATTTACTGTTGACATTTTCTATTTGTGTTGGACTTTCTTTAGTTGATGACTTATATCCTAAAACATATCCGCTGCCTCCCATCTCCCAGTCCTTTTCCACCCTCCTAAAGCCTTTCACCTGCTTCTTGTTTTAAAATAAAATTTTCTAAAGAGTACCCTAATTCCATCTGTCTTCTGGCCAGTCCATTGATGGTTTGGGTCCTTTATACTCTCATCCAGCCATGCGGAAGGTTGGCCCTTACTGCAGCACTGACTGGCATCTGCAAAATGATGCACGTTCCATTTTCCATGTTGCAGTATCATGAACTCGGGCTGTCGTCATGGTGCACCCCTTGGGTGTGGATCCATGACAGCCAAGCCTTGGAGGTATGGTCTTTCATCCAGGCCTTAAGTAAACATCCATAAATAATGGAGGACACAGCTTGTCCTCTGGAAGTAATTACAGCTTCAGTATGGACACAGAGTCCGAGGGATCTACTGCAGGAATAAAAGGTAATAATACAATATTAAAAGTGAGACAAAATAAAAAAAATAAAAAGATCGCAATATTACTGCTGGTGACACTCTGCATCAAATATGTCATTTTTTATTTAGCTCAAACGTACACTTTAATAATTTGTAAATGGAGATGTGATACTGATACTTAATTATTTTACAGGTCATTCAGAGATATCAGGCGGTGTGCAGATTGTGCGCTCATCTTCGAGGGATGCTATGGACATCACATTCCAAAATTTTAAGACTTCATCTGGACCCATAGTGGCTTATGCCATCATCATGACAACTGATTTATTTGGTAGGAAAAGTAAACTTAATAGAAGTATAGGATCTAGCAGCATAACTGTGAAACTGAGAATCATTTAAACTGACTATTCTTGCAATTTTTGAAGGATAAGCTCGTGTGAGTTTAATTTGCTTTAACTGTAGTTGAGATGTGATATTAGCCTCACAAAAAGTGCATTGGTTTCCATGAGATGGTTGACTCATAGACTTGCATTGTGAGAAGGACCAGGATACAGAATAAGCTAACATGGCTTCCTTCATGTACATCTATAATTACAAAGTATGCCTAGAAACATATTTTGATTGCATTATTTAAAGAAAACAAACATTCTTTTTATAGAGTTACCAAAAATTCTAAGCAGTCCCTTGCAAGATAAAAAGATTAAAATGAAAAACGTGTTGTTTTTTCTTAAGAAAAAAAGAAAAAGTGAGGTCGGATCTATCTCAAATAGATAGAAAATATAATTTGGGATTGAATGTATTTTCACTAGTCCTTTGTCATGCTATCCCATTGGTCATTCTTTTTTTAACTTGCAGGCAACACACTAACTAAAGGGTCTTTATCAAAGACTTATAATGATTTCAAGAAGGGGTTGACCAGGACTTATGTGACCTCTGTCATTGAGCTGCAGAATGCTGATCAACTGAATCAGATAAGTGTCCACGTGGGAGATGGCACTGTTTCAAGGGGATACCTCAATGGGCCTTTGGACCCCACAAAAAATTACAGGTAAAGGAGTTGCTTCCACATCCATCCAACGGGAACAACTTTGTGTTTAGAAATCAATACTAGCTTTTATTGCACACTAGACTGAATCTTTGCTAAATTGACCAGCGGTGTAGGGATTTTAAAAGTTCCAAATGCAGATTTGCATAAAGAGCTCTATATAATAATTACTAGTGATTAGCAAAATTGTCAATGTGCAAATTCCAGTAATAATTGGGTAATTTTTGCAAAATATAACAACAAAAACAAGAGATCCTGAAGTCAATTATAACATGGTGATCATATGGCTTTGTGTATCAGAGGGATAGAACTAGGGTAAGCATTATGACTAGAGTTGGCTTAGTTCATCAATAAAGCCATCAATCACGATGTCAGCACTGGGATGGTGATCACTTGGATTTCTAGGAAACAAATCCGTGTTTTTTGGTATTCCTCCAAGCAGTCTTCATGGTGAAACATGAGGCTAATAGGGCTGACATTTTAGTGAAATTGTTACATTTGCTGCAAAATCATTCCTTCCAAATAATACGATGTATGTTGATCTTTTGACTTTCAGGGTCTACATAGCAGGCTTTACTGCAATAAACTTTGATCCAGCCACAAACACTATCAATGAAGATCGGTCAACATCAACTTTTTCCAGCTTCTCTGGTTCTGCTTCAACAACTTCTACTTTTAGAACAGGTATATAAATATTGTAATGTATTTACAGTTAACATTTTTCACATTATTTTATTGTGATATACAGATATGTTCTTTATTTTATCACTTAAATCCTAAACAATACCTTTCTCCTAGTCAGTCTCCACCCCCCTAAACCCTTCCTCCGCACCTGATCCTTGTTTCAAAATTAAATTCAATAGCAAAGTACTCTCAGTCAACCTATCTTCTGACCAATCCAGAAATGGTTTGGGTTCTTTCTCCTCCTGTCCAGCCATGGTAATAGATGACCTGTACTGCAGTACTGATTGACATATACATAACGTATCATAATGTATTTACTGTTGACTTTTTCTATTTGTGTTGGACTTACTTTAGTTGATGACTTATATCCTAAAACATATCCACTGCCTCCCATCCCCCAGTCCTTTTCCACCCTCCTAAAGCCTTTCACCTGCTTCTTGTTTTAAAATAAAATTTTCTAAAGAGTACCCTAATTCCATCTGTCTTCTGGCCAGTCCATTGATGGTTTGGGTCCTTTATACTCTCATCCAGCCATGCGGAAGGTTGGCCCTTACTGCAGCACTGACTGGCATCTGCAAAATGATGTACATTCCATTTTCCATGTTGCAGTACCATGAACCCGGGCTGTCGTCATGGTGCACCCCTTGGGTGTGGATCCATGACAAACAAGCCTTGGAGGTATGGTCTTTCATCCAGGACTTAAGTAAGCATCCATAAATGATGGAGGACACAGCTTGTCCTCTGGGAGTAATTACAGCTTCAGTATGGACACAGAGTCTGGGGGATCTACTGCAGGAATAAAAGGTAATAATACAATATTAAAAGTGGGACTCACAAAAATAAATAAATAAAAAGATTGCCATATTACTGCTAGTGACACTCTGCATCAAATATGTCATTTTTTTATATATCTCAAACGTACAGTTTAAATTACTTGTAAATGAAAATGTGAAACTGATACTGAATTATTTTCCAGGTCATGCAAAGGTACCAGGCAGTGTGCAGATTGTTCGCTCGGCCTCGAGGGATTCTATGGACATCACCTTTCCAAGTTTTAAGTCTCCATCTGGACACATAGTAGCTTATGCCATCATCATGACAACAGATTTACTTGGTAGGATCAACAAACTTAATAGAATCATATGGACTAGTAGAATAGATGTGAAATTCAGAATCATTTAAACTGACTAGTCTTGCACATTTTGAAGAATAAGCTTGTGTGAGTTTAATTTGCTTTAACTGTAATTGATATTATCCTCACAAAAAGTGCATTGGTTTCAATGAGTTGGTTGGCTCATAGACTTGCATTGTGAGAAGGACCAGGATACATAATGAGCTAACGTGGCTTCCTTCATGTACATCTATAATTACAAAGTATGCCTAGAAACATATTTTGATGCATTATTTAAAGAAAACAAACCCTTTATATAGAGTTACCAAAAAATGTAAGCAGTCCCTTGAAAAATAAAAAAGATTAACATTAAAAGAAAAGGTGAGGCCGGAACTATCTCAAATAGATAGAAAATATAATTTGGGATTGAATGTATTTTCACTAGGCCTTTGTCATGCTATTCCATTGGTCATTTTCTTTTTTAATTTGCAGGCGACACACTAACTAAGGGGTCTTTATCAAAGACTTATAATGATTTCAAGAATGGGTTGACCAGGACTTATGTGACATCTGTCATTGAGCCGCAGAATGCTGATCAATTGAATCAGATAAGTGTCCATGTGGGAGATGGCACTGTTTCAAGGGGATACGTCAATGGGCCTTTGGACCCCACAAAACAGTACAGGTAATGGAGTTGCTTACACATCCATCCAATGAGACACACATTGTGTTAAAAAGTCAAGAACCCCATTGCTCAGACACCAGACTGATTCTAAAAAATTAAATTGACCAGTGGTGTAAGGATTTGAAATGTTCCAAATGTAGCTTTTCATAAAGATATTGTGGGAGGTTAGCTTGTGGGGATCAGTTTTCAGGGGATAAGATTCAGCATGGATGCCAGTCTCTTTAAAGTCTGGTGGCTTGCCAGGTTTATTTTTACAGGTTTGCAAGATCAAAACATAAACAGATACAGAAAACAAAACCTTGCCGTCTGGCGCTACACTAAACAAAGAGATTCCTCTCTATACAGTGTGGGGCTGTCCCCGACACGCACAAAACATAAGCACATTACAAACATTGTTTTTAGAGTCCAAATTAGCACACAGAGCTCTCTCAGCTTTCTCCCTTTGAGATCCAGGATCAAGCTCCAGTGAGATCTCTTCCTGATCATTAAATGCAGGTGGAGAGGGATTTGAGTAGACCAGAAAATTGGGGCCGGAACTAGCTCTGCCACGGTGGCTGGCAAAACCCGGGTCGGACTCCTGCTAGTCGCCTCCAAATGATCGCATGCGAGGCGACAAGTATCGCCCGTCAATTGTCGTGACTCGCATAACATCACAATATTTATATAACAATTATCAGTGATGAGCAAAATTGTCAGTTTTCACTTTAATACAATTTCAGCAACAATTGAGTTACTTTAGCAAAATTTAACAGCAGCAAGCGATCCTCGAGTGAATTATAACCTGGTGATCACATGGCTTTGCATATGAAAGGGTTGACACTAGGGTAAGCATTATGGCTAGGGTTGGCTTTGTTCAGCAACACAGCCATTAATCTCTAAGCCAACACTTGGATGGTGATCACATCACTTTCCTAGCAAGTAAATCCATGTTTATTTGGTATTTCTCTACCCAGTCCGTATAGTGAAAATGTAGATGATATTTCAAAGAAATTGTTACATTTGCTACAAAAATCATTCCTCGCAAATAATACAATGCATGTTGATCTTTTGACTTTCAGGGTCTACATAGTTGGCTTTACCGCTATAAACTTTGATCCAGCCACAGATACTATCAATGAAGATCAGTCAACAGCAACTGTTTCCAGCTTCTCTGGTTCTGCTTCAACGACTTCTACTTTTAGAACAGGTACATACCTAGTGTAATGTATTTACAGTTAACATTTTTTGCTATAAATTTGCTATAAATGTTCTTTAGTCATCACATAAATCATTCACAATATTTGCTGCCTCCTGTCCCCCAGTCCTCTCTATCCCCTAAACCCTTTTTGCTCCTTGTTTTAAAATAAACTCTT
Source organism: Glandirana rugosa (assembly GCA_018402905.1). NCBI lineage: Eukaryota > Metazoa > Chordata > Amphibia > Anura > Ranidae > Glandirana > Glandirana rugosa. The sequence continues at coordinate 579,342 of BLSH010550039.1, read as the reverse complement.
TAAAAAAAGTACCCTAATTCCATCCATCTTCTGGCCAGTTGAATGATGGGTTGGGTCCATTCATCTCCTGTCCAGCCATGGTGATGGGCGGTCCGTACTGCAGCACTGATTGACATATGCGTAATGATGTGGAGCTCTGTTCAGTGTTTCAATACTATGTGCTAGGGCTTTTGCAATGATGGACCCCGGGGGGGGGATCCATGACCAAGGCTAGACATGTGCATGTCCGTGACCAGGGTTAGAAAATTGTGTTCGTTTTTATTTTATTTTATTTTTTTTTGTTTTTTTCAGGAAAATTTAAAATTTTCTGAAATTGGAAATTCTGAAATTTTTGGGTTCAGAATTCGAAATTTGGAAATTTTCAAATTTGATAATTCGAAATTCAAAAATGCCGAAATTCGGAATATTGGAAGTAAAAAATGTGAAAACTTCAGAAATCAAAAATGTGAAAATCCGACAATTCAAAATAATAACTAACTAATAAATAACTATTAAATTATAAGTATTGTAATTTCCTTTCAAATCTGGCTGTTAGTGAATGTAAATACAAATTTATCACTAACAGACAAATTTTAAAGGAAATTCCAATACTTATAATTTAATAGTTAGTAAGAGTTAAGTTATTATTAGTTAGTTATTGTTTCAAATTATCTGGTTTTCTGATTTCCGAATTTTTGGATTTTCAGATTTTCAAATAACCGAATTTTCGAATTCGAAATTATGAAAATTCAGAAAACTTTGGAAATTTGAAATTTGGAAATTTGGATTTGTCTGAATTACCGAATGTCGAAAAATTTGTTAAAAAACTAACTCGGGACGAAACAAATTGCACATGTCTAATGACCCCCTTGGCTCAGAGGTAAGGGGTTAAACGCTATGGCCTTTCATCCAGGCCTAAAGTGGGAATCTTTAAATGTTGAAGAAGGACACAACCTGTACCCAGGGACTAATTACAGATTAAATTTGGAGACAGTCAGAGCCCGAGGTTACCTGAGCACCCTGTCTCCAGATATGTCTAAACTAGAAAGCTTTTTCTACCTTTAAATTTTCAGCAGCAATTTTTTTTAAGTTTCTTTCACTGCTTAAAAGTATTAGCCAAAATTTGGCTTTAATTTGTTTGTCATCCACTTTAAGTCCATTTAATGCTACACGTCCACGTAAGCTACCCTGTATACATGGTGACAACGCTCCTGCCAAATTTCATTGTAGACCAATTAGCCTTCTCACTCTATTAAAAGGAAGTGGAAACATAAGGAATCTACAAGTGTGACTCAGAAAAACAAACTCTACAGTTTTACCGTTGGTGACAGACTCCATCATATATGTCATTCTTCTATCCAGCCCAAATTTACACTTTAAAGCGGAGTTCCACCCAAAAGTGGAACTTCCGCTTTAAGAGAAGGTGACCCCCTGACATGCCACAATTGGCATGTCATTTTTTGGGGGGGGGGACCGGGGACCCTGTTTTCACAGGGTCCCAGGTCCACTTCCTTCCCTGGACCAGCGGCTCCGGAAGGAAGTCCACCTTCCCCCTCCCTCTTGGCGATCTTCTGGGACACATCAGAGGTCCCAGAAGATACGCCGAGCCATTCACAAGGTGCAGCGCGACTCGCGCATGCACAGTGCGCGCCCGGCTTTGAAGGCAAAGCCGGGTGCCCACACTTGAGATGCCGGCGCCGCCGAGGGGAGGGGAAGAAGAGCCAGCCCTCGGGTGGCCGCATCGCTGGAGCGAGGGACAGGTGATTGTCCGATTGTTGAAAGTGAGCAGTTACCCTTTTGGGAGCTGCTGACTTTTAACCGGTTGGAACTCCACTTTAACTTACCTGTAAATGGAGATGTGATACTGATACTAAATTATTTTCCAGGTCATGCAGAGGTACCAGGCAGTGTGCAGATTGTTCGCTCGGCCTCGAGGGATGCTATGGACATCACCTTCCAAAGTTTTAAGTCTCCATCTGGACCCATAGTGGCTTACGCCATCATCATGACAACAGATTTACTTGGTAGGAACAACAAACGAAATATAATTATATGGACTAGTAGAATAGATGTGAAACGGAGACTCATTTAAACTGACTAGTCTTGCATTTTTCGAAGGATAAGCTTGTCTGGGTCTAATTTGCTTTAACTGTAGTTAAGATGTGATATTAGCCTCACCGAAAGGGTATTGGCTTCAATGGGTTGGTTGACTCATAGACTTGCATTGTGAGAAGGATCAGCAAAGCACAACCACTGTGTGACACTGTAGAGCAGATCCAAGATACGTAATGAGCTAACATGGCTTCCTTCATGTACATCTATAATTATAAATTATGCCTAGAAACATATTTTGATAACGTTATATAAATTAAACAAACCCTTTCTATAGAGTTACCTAAAATGTTAAGCAGTCCCTTGAAAAATAAAAAGAATAATATGAAAATAGTGTTTTGTTTAAAAAAAAAAAAAAAAAAGTGAGACAGAATCTATCAAATAGATAGAAAATATCATTTGGGATTGACTGTATTTTCATTAGTCGTTTGTCATGCTATCCCATTGGACATTTTTTTTTACTTGCAGGCACCACACTAACTAAGGGGTCTTTATCAAAGACTTATAATGATTTCAAGAATGGGCTGACCAAGACTTATGTGACCTCTGTCATTGAGCCACAGAATATCCAGGACGCTCACCAATTGAATCAGATAAATGTCCACGTGGGAGATGGCACTGTTTCAAGGGGATACCTCAATGGGCCTTTGGACCCCACATTAAACTACAGGTAATGGAGTTGCTTACACATCCATCCAACGGGACACACCTTGTGCTTAAAAATCAAGAATTCCATTGCTCAGACTGCATCATACCAGACTGCATCTGTTAAATTGATCAGCGATGTAGGGATTTGATATGTTCCAAATGCGGATTTCCATAAAGATCTTTATATCATAATTATCAGTGATGAGCAACATTGTCAGGTTTCACTTTGTTTCAGCAACAATTGGGTTATTTTAGCAAAATTTAACAACAGCAGCAAGTGATCCTCTAGTGAATTATAACATGGTGATCATGTGGCTTTGCGTATGAAAGAGTTGACACTTAGGTAAGCATTATGACTAGGGTTGGCATTGTTCATCAACAAAGCCATCAATCTCAGTGCCAGCACTGGGATGGTGATCACATCACTTTCCTAGGGAATAAATCCATGTTTTTTGGTATTTCTCTAAGCAGTCTGTATAGGGAAACATGGGGTTAATGTAGATGATATTTCAGTGAAATTGTTACATTTGCTACAAAATCATTCCTGGCAAATAATACGATGAACTTTGATCTTTTGACTTTCAGGGTCTACATAGTAGGCTTTACTGCAATAAACTTTGATACAACCACAAACACTATCAATGAAGATCAGTCAACAGCAACTGTATCCAGCTTCTCTGGTTCTGCTTCAACAACTTCTACTTTTAGAACAGGTATATACCTAGTGTAATATATTTACAGTTAACATTTTCAAATTTGCTATTTGCTATAATGTTCTTTAGGCTTCACTTAAATTGAACTCAATATCTGCTGCCTCCTGTCCTTTGGTCCTCTCTACCCACTAAACCCTTTCCCTGAACCTTCTCCTTGTTTTAAAATAAACTCTTTTAAAAAGTACCATAATTCCATCCATCTTCTGGCCAGTCCAGTGAAGGTTTGGGTTCATTCGTCTCCTGGTTTGGAGGTAAGGGGTTAAATGATATAGCCTTTCATCCAGATTTTACGCTGTAGTTGTAAATGGTGAAGAAGGAGACAACATGTATAGGGGGAATACTTACAGCTTAAAACTGGAGAAAGATCAGGAGTCCAAAGTTATCTGAGCATCCACTCCCCAAAAAGTTCCAGAAAGGCCTGGTCAACAAGCGTTGATGTCCATCTAAACTACTCTCTCAACATGGTGACAATGCTGCTGCCAAATTTCATCGAAGGCCAATTAGCCTTGTCACCCTGTTAAAAGGAAGTTGAAAAACCGGGGATCTATTGCAGGAATAACAGGTAATAACACAACATTACAAGTGTAACTCAGAAAAACAAAGACTACAGTTTTACCATTGGGGACAGACTCCATTATATTGTCTTCCTTCTATTTAACTTTAATTTACCTGTAAATGGAGATGTGATACTGATAACTGAATTATTTTCCAGGTCATGCAGAGGTACCAGGCAGTGTGCAGATTGTTCGCTCGGCCTCGAGGGAGGCTATGGACATCACCTTTCCAAGTTTTAAGTCTCCATCTGGACCCATAGTGGCTTATGCCATCATCATGACAACAGATTTACTTGGTAGGAACAACAAACGAAATAGAATTATATGGACTAGTAGAATAGATGTGAAATTGAGAATCATTTAAACTGACTAGTCTTGCATTTTATGAAGGATAAGCTTGTCTGGGTCTAATTTGCTTTAACTGTAGTTGAGATGTGATATTAGCCTCACAGAAAGGGCATTGGCTTCAATGGGTTGGTTGACTCATAGACTTGCATTGTGAGAAGGGTCAGGGAAACACCACCATTGTGTGACACTGCAGAGCAGAAAGCAGATCCAGGATACGTAATGAGCTAACATGGCTTCCTTCATGTACATCTATAATTACAAATTATGCCTAGAAACATATTTTCATAAAGTTATTTAAATTAAACAAACCCTTTTTATAGAATTACCTAAAATGTTAAGCAGTCCCTTAAAAAATAAAAAGGATAAAATGAAAATAGTGGGTTTTTTTTTAAGAAAAAAGAAAAAGTCAGGCAGAATCTATCAAATAGATAGAAAATATAATTTGGGATTGAATGTATTTTCATTAGTCGTTTGTCATGCTTACCTATTGGTCATTATTTTTGCAACTTGCAGGCAACACACTAACTAAAGGGTCTTTATCAAGGACTTATAATGATTTCAAGAATGGGTTGACCAGCACTTATGTGACCTCTGTCATTGAGTCGCAGAACATCCAGAACACTGACCAATCGAATCAGATAAGTGTCCATGTGGGAGACAACACTGTTTCAAAGGGATATGTCAATGGACCTCTGGACCCCACAAAACATTACAGGTAATGGAGTTGCTTCCACATCCATACAACGGGAACAACTTTGTGTCTAAAACCACTTCCATACTGCGGAACGTCATATGATGTTCTGGGCTTTCGGTGGTGATATCTGAATGATGCTATCATTCAGATATCATTTTTTCAGCAATTTTTTTGGTGATTTCCTTCACCATAAAAACAATCATAGCAGCTATTCAGCTGCTTGACCATTCTTACAGGCTGCGGGAAGGTGACGGTCCCCCCCTCCCTTCCACCTCCCTCTGGTGCTCCTCCCCGCTCACCCGTGTGGAAGATAGTCATAGAGAGATCTAAGGGACAGATAGTCCCCGGCAGTCTCTATCACTCTCGGAGGCCCGGGCGCAACGTTATGACGTCACATCTGGGCCGGCGGAAGTAAACAATGCCGGGGACTCGGCAGGAAAGCCTGAGATCGTTCTTTTTTTTATTTTTTATCTCAGGCTTTCCAGCCTGGAGGAGAGATGTGGGGTTTTATAGACCCCACATCTCTCCATAAAGAAGACAACCTGTTATTTATTTATTTATTTCAGGTACTTATATAGCGCTGTCAATTTACGCAGCGCTTTACATATACATTGTACATTTACATCAGTCCCTACCCTCAAGGAGCTTACAATCTAAGGTCACTAACTCACATTCATACACATACTAGGGGCAATTTAGACAGAAGCCAATTAACCTACCAGCATGTCTTTGGAGTGTGGGAGCAAAACGGAGTACTCGGAGGAAACCCATGCACTATTCCTATTACAAGGGATGTTTACATTCCTTGCAATAGGAATAAAAGTGATCAAAAATGTTGTTTAAAAGGAAAGTAAAAATAAAAAAATTTAAATAAAACAAACAATAAAAAAAAAATCAAAGCGCCCCCGTCCCCACGTGCTCTCACGCAGAAGCGAACACATGCGTAAGTCGCATCCGCTTAAGTAAACAAAGTTCAAACCACGCATGTGAGGTATCACCGCGAATGTTAGAGTGAGAGCAGCAATTCTATCCTGAGACCTCCTCTGTAACTCTAAACAGGTTACCTGTAAAAACTTCTAAATCGTCGCCTATGGAGATTTTTAAGTACCGAAGTTTGGCGCTATTCCATGAGTGTGCGCAATTTTAAATCGTGACATGTGAGGTATCTATTTACTCGGTATAACACCATCTGTCACATTATACAAAAAAATTGGGCTAACTTTACTGTTTCTTTTTTTTTTATTCATGAAAATGTTTTTTGTCCAAACAAATCGCGTTTCAAAAATTGCTGCGCAAATACCGTGTGACATACAAAGTTGTAATAACCACCATTTTATTCCCTATTGTTTCTGCTAAAAATATATATATATATAATGTTTGGGGGTTCTGAGTAATTTTCTAGCAAAAAAAATGATGTTTTTTACGTGTAGGAGAGGAATGATGGAATTTGCGCAGTACGGAAGTGGTTACATATCCGAGCTTTGCTAAATTGACCAGCGGTATAGCAATTTGAATACTTCCAAATCCAGATTTTCATAAAGATTAAGGTTATTTTAGCAAAATCTAACAACACAAACAAGTAATCCTCGAGTCAATTATAACATGGTGATCATATGGCTTTGTGTATTAAAGGGATAGAACTAGGGTAAGCATTATGACTAGAGTACTGGAATGGTGAACACTTGGACTTCTAGGTAACAAGTCCATTTTTTTTGTTGTTCTTCCAAGCAGTCTGCATGGTGAATTGTGAGGATAATGTGGATGATATTTCAGTGAAATTGTTACATTTGCTGCAAAATCATTCCTCCCAAATAATATGATGCATGTTGATCTCTTGACATTCAGGGTCTACATAGTTGGCTTTACTGCAATAAACTTTGATCCAACCACAAACACTATCAATGAAGATCAGTCAACAGCAACTGTTTCCAGCTTCTCTGGTTCTGCTTCAACAACTTCTACTTTTAGAACAGGTATACATGTATTGTAATATAATTACAGTTAACATTTTTCATATTTGCTATTTGTGATAAATGTTCTTTAATCATCAATTCAATTTTAAACAATATCTGCTGCCTCCCGTCCCCTGGTCCCCTCCTACTCTCTTAATCCCTTCCCCTGCACCTGCTCCTTGTTTTATAATTAAATTCTTTTAAACAGTACCATAATTTCATCTATCTTCTGACCATTCCAGTGATGGGTTGGGTCCATTCTCCCCCCGTCCGGCCATGGTGATGGGCGGTCCGTACCGCAGCACTGATTTACATGTGCGTAATAATGTGTGAGTCCTGTTCAGTGTTTCAGTACTATGGGCTCGGCCTGTTGCAATGATGGAATCATTGAATTAAAGTTGGAATCAATGTTGAAATCTACCCCGGGGGGTAGGTTGATGACTGCCTTGGCTCAGAGTTAAGGGGTTAAATGACATGGCCTTTCACCCAAGCCTGAAGTGGGCATCTGTAAATGGTGAAGAATTAAATTTGGAGACAGGGTCAAAAGTTACCTGACCTCCCCATCACCAGGTCTGTCTTACTAGAATACTTTTTCTACTTTTAAACTTTCAGCTACTATTAATTTTAAGTTGCTTTAACTGCTTCAAAGTATTAGTTAAAGTTGGGCTTTAATGTGTTTGTCACCTACTTTTAAGTCCATTTTAGGCTACATGTTCATCTAAACTACTCTGTCAACATGGTGACAACGCTGCTGCCAGATTTCATTACCAATTAGCCTTGTCACCCTGTTAAAAGGAATTGGAAACATAAGGAATCTACAAATGTGAATCTGAAAAACAAAGACTACAGAGTTACTGCTGGTTATAGCCTGCATCATATATGTCATTCTTCTATTTAGCCCAAATGTACACTTTAACTTACCTGTAAATGTAGACGTGATATTATTGAATTATTTTACAGGTCATGCAGAGGTACCGGGTGGTGTGCAGATTGTTCGCTCGGCCTCCAAGGATGCTATGGACATCACCTTCCAAAGTTTTAAGTCTCCATCTGGACCCATAGTGGCTTATGCCATCATCATGACAACTGACTTATTTGGTAGGAAAAGCAAACTCAATAGAAGTATACGAACCAGCAACCTAACTTTAAAACTGATAATCTTTTCAACTGAATAGTCTTACAATTTTTAAAGGATATGCATATCTGAGTCTAGTTTGCTTTAACTGTGATATTAACCACACAGGGAGTGCATTGGTTTCAATGGGGAAATTAACTCATAGACTTTCCCAGTGAGAAGAATTAGCAAAGCACAACCATTGTGTGACACTGCGGAGCAGAAAGAATGCCCAGGATATGTAATGAGTTTCTTTGTGTACATCTATAATGACAAGTTATGCCTAAAAAAATGTAAAAACATTATTTAAACAAATCCTTTTGATAGCGTTACCTAAAATGTTAAGCAATTCCTTTGAAAAACACAAAGATCAAAACTAAAATAACATTTTTTTTCAAGAAAAGATAAAAAGTGAGGCCAAGTCTAGCAAATATAAAAAATATAATTTGATGTTGAATTCTTTATCATTATTCATTTGTCATCTCATCGGTCATCTCATTTTGCAAATTGCAGGCAACACACTAACTAAAGGGTCTTTATCAAGGACTTATAATGATTTTAAGAATGGGTTGACCAGCACTTATGTGACCTCTGTCATTGAGCAGCAGAATATGCAGAACGCTGACCAACTGAATCAGATAAGTGTCCATGTGGGAGATGGCACTGCTTCAAGGGGATATGTTAATGGACCTCTGGACCCCACAAAACATTACAGGTAATGGAGCTGCTTCCACATCCATACAACGGGAAAAAAGATTGTATTTACAAATCAATAATAGCTTTAATATACTGAATCTTTGCTAAATTTATCAGCGGTGTAGGGATTTGAAAAGTTCCAAATACAGATTTTCTTAAAGCGCTCTATATAATAAATACTAGCGATTAGCAAAATTGTCAGTGTGCAAATTTCAGTAATAATTGGGTTATTTTAGCAAAATCTAACAACAAAAACAAGTGATCCTCAAGTCAGTTATAACATATGACTAGAGTTGGTTTTGATCTTCAATAAAGCCATTGATCATGATGTCAGCACTGGGATGGTGATCACTTGGACTCCTAGGAAACAAATCCATGTTTTTTGGCATTCCTCAAAGCAGGCTGTATGGTGAATCATAAGGCTAATGTGGATGATATTTCAGTAAAATTGTTACATTTGCTGCAAAATCATTCCTGCCAAATAATACAATGCATGTTCATCTTTTGACTTTCAGGGTCTACATAGTTGGCTTTAATACTATAAACTTTGATCCGACCACAAACACTATCAATGAAGATCAGTCAACAGCAACTGTTACCAGCTTCTCTAGTTCTGCTTCAACAACGTCTACTTTAAGAACAGGTATATAAATATTGTAATGTATTTACAGTTAACATTTTTCACATTTTCTTTCTATTTGTGCTATAAGTTTATCACTTATATCCTAAAAAAATCTGCTGCCTCTCAACACTCAGTCTTTATCTACCCCCTAAACCCCCCCCCCCCTGCTCCTTGTTTTAAAATAAAATGTCCTAAAAAAGGTCCCCTAATTCCATCCATCTTCTAGCCAGTCCAGTCATGGTTTAAGTCCTTTCTCCTCCTGTTCGGCCATGGTGATGGGCTGTCCATTCTGCAGTACTGATTAACTTGTGCGTAATGATGTGTGAGCTCTGTTCAGTTTTGCAGCACCTTGAGCTTGGGCTGTTGCAATTAAGAACGTTCCAGGGGTAGATCCATGGCAGCCTTGGCTCAGAAGAAAGGGGTTGAATGATGTGGTCTTTGATTAAGGTCTGATGTGGGCATCAGTAAATGGTGAAGGAGGACACAGTGTGTGCCCAGGGACTAATTACATTTGGAGACAGTCAGAGCCAAAGGTTACCTGAGCACCCCATCATTGTTTAACTGCTTAAAGATAAATGTCCATCAAAAACTACCCTGTCTACATGGTGATGATGCTACAGCCTAGATCTTATTGTAGACCAATTAGCCTTGTCACCCTGTTAAAGGAAGTTGAAAATAGGGGATATATTGCAGGAACAACAGGTAACAATACAATATTATAAGTGGGATTTAAAAAAACAAAAATTGCAATCTTACTGCTGGTAATAGACTGCACCATATGTGCCGCTTTTCTATTTAGCCCAAACTTACATTTTAGCTTACCTGTAAATGGAGATGTAAAACTGATACTGATATATATTTTTTTCTATACAGGTCATGCAGAGATTCCAGGCAGTGTGCAGATTGTTCGCTCATCCTCGAAGGATGCTATGGACATCAATTTCCAAAGTTTTAATACTCCATCTGGACCCATAGTGGCTTATGCCATCATCATGACAACCGATTTACATGGTAGGAAGAGCAAACGTAATATAAGGATTCAAACTAGTAGCATAACTGTGAAATTGAGAATAATTTAAATGGACTTTTCTTGAAATTTTTGAAGGGTACGTTTGTATGAGTTTAATATACTTTAACTGTCCTCGGGATTCGAGCCTGTGATAATGGGGTCCTCTTTCTTGTATATTTTTTCCTTTTTTTTGCCTATTTGTAATCTGTACTTTTTGTACTTTTTTGTACTTTTTGTGTACTTTCTTGTACCTTTTGCTTTGCTTTGGTACTGTCTACTGACTTGTATATGTCCTTAAAACGAATAAAAATATTAAAATATATATATATACTTTAACTGCAGTTGAGCTGCGATGTTAGCCACCCAGTGAGTGCATTGGTTTCAATGAGAAAATCAACTCATAGACTTGCCTCATGAGAAGGATCGGTAAAGCACAACCATTGGCATGCAGAGCAGAAAGTAGATTCAGGATATGCAATGAGCTAACATAAAGCAGCAGCTGTCAGATTATTATATAACATATTTATATTTTAATTTTATACTACACTTGCACAATTGAGTTTTGCACAACTGAGTTGTAATACCTTGAGTATTGATTGATTTATATAGCGCGGTATTTCACTTAATTAATTCACATTTTAATGTTTAAATAAAACTAATCCTTTTTATAGGGTTACCTTAAATTTTAAGCAATTCATTTGAAAAATAAAAAAGATTAAAATGAAAATATTTTTTTATTTCAAGAAAAAAGATAAAAGTGAGGCTGAATCTCTCAAATATAGAAAATATAATTTAGTGTTCAATGTATTTTGATTAGTCACTTGTCACGCTATCCTATTGGCCATTCTTTTTTTTACTTGCAGAGCACAAACTATCTAAAGGGTCTTTATCAAAGACATATAATGATTTCAAGAATGGGTTGACCAGAACGTATGTGACCTCTGTCATTGAGCCACAGAACATCCAGAACGCTGCCCAATTGAATCAGATAAGTGTCCATGTGGGAGATGGCTCTGTTTCAAGGGGATACATCAATGGACCATTGGACCCTACAAAACACTACAGGTAATGGAGTTACTTCTACAATTATTCAACAGGACACACCTTATGTTTAAAAGATCAAGAATCCTATTGCTCAGACACCAGACTGAATCTATTAAATTGACCTGTGTAGGGATTTGCAAAGTCTCAAATTCAGATTTTCTCTATATAATAATTAGTGATGAGCAACATTTTCAGTTTTTACTTTTGGTGAAATTTCAGAAACAATTGGGTTATTTTAGCAAAATTTTAAAACAAAAGCAAGCAACTTCAAGTCAATTATAACAGAGTGAATATGCGGCTTTGTGTATACAATGTTTGGCACTAGAATAAACATTATGGCTATGGTTGGCTTTGTTCATCAACAAAACTATCGATCATGGTGTCATCATTGGGATGGTGACCAGTTAGATTCCTAGAAAACAAATCCATGTTGTTGGTATTCCTCCAAGAAGACTGTATGCAGAAAGCTGAGGTTAATGATGAAATTTCAGTGAAATTGTTACATTTGCTGCAAAATCATTCCTCCCAATAAATTAAATGGACCTTGATCTCTTCACTTTCAGGGTCTACATAGTTGGCTTTACCACAATAAACTTTGATCCAACCACAAACACCATCAATGAAGATCAGTCAACAGCCGCTGTTTCCAGCTTCTCTGGTTCTTCTTCAACAACTTCTACTTTTAGAACAGGTACATACATATTTTTGACATCTTCTATTTTTGCTTTACGTTCTCTAATATATCAACTATATCCTAACAATTATCTGCTGCCTCCTGTCTCCCAGACCCTTTCTACCTCCCTAAAACCTTCCTTTGTACCTGCTCTATGTTATAAAAATAAATTTCCCTAAAAAGTCCCCAAATTCCATCCATTTTCTGGCCAGTCTGGCCTGACCTGACTGGCACCTGTGTAATGATGTGTGAGCTCTGTTCAGTGTTGCAGTACCATGATCTTGGGCTGTTGCAATGATAAACCCCCCAGGGGGTGTATCCATGGCAGCCTTGGCTAAGAGATAATGGGTTGAATAACGTGGCTTTATATCCAGGCCTTAAGTGGGCATCCATTAATGGTGAAGGAGGACACAGTCTGTACCCAGAGATTAATTACAGCTTAAATTTGGAGACATGTCCATCTAAACTACCTTGTCTACATGATGACAATGCTGCTGCCAGAATTTATTATAGACCAATTAGCCTTCTCATCCTGTTAAAGGAAGATGAAAAATAAGGGACCTACTGCAGAAACAACAGGTTATAATACATTACAGGTGTTGAGAAAAACAAAAAATGCAATGTTAATGCTGGTGACAGACTGCGCCCTATATGCCATTTTTATATTTAGCCCTAACTTAGACTTTAGCCTACCTGTAAATGGAGATGTGATACTGACACTGATTTTTTTTTTACAGGTCATGCAGAGATACCAGGCAGTGTGCAGATTGTTCGCTCATCCTCGAGGGAGGCTATGGACATCACCTTCCAAAATGTTAAGTCTCCATCTGGACCCATTGTGGCTTATGCCATCATCATGACAACTGAATTACATGGTAGGAACAGCAAACATAAGATAATTATATTAAGTAGCAACATAACTGTGAAACTGAGAATAATTTACACTAACAAGTCCTGCAATTTTTGAAGGATAAAATTGTTTCAGTCTAGATTTTTTTAACTGTTGAGATGTGATATTAGCCACAAAGGGAGTGCATTGGATTCAATGAGGAGGTTGAATCATAGACTTGACCTGTGAGAGGGATCAGTAAAGCACAACCACTGTGTAACATTGCACAGCAGAAATAAGTCATGTAATGAGTAGAGTGGAGCGAACACCTGGATGTTCGGGTTCAGTGGGTTCGGCCGAACTTCGTGAAAAAGTTCAGGTTCGGTACCGAACTTGACCCCGAACCCCATTGAAGTCAATGGGGACCCAAACTTTTTGGCACAAAAATGAATGTAAAAAAGTCCTGGAAAATGCTAGAGGGCTGCAAAAGGAAGTAAAATGATTTTAGAACAATAATCTGTCCCTTACAGTAACAGCAGGAACCTGACCCTATAGGAGTAGGCGATGATTTTAGAACAATAATCTGTCCCTTACAGTAACAGCAGGAACCTGACCCTATAGGAGTAGGAGATGATTTTAGAACAATAATCTGTCCCTATAAGCAGTAGACTCTACCTAGTCCAGTCAGATCATTCTGTAATGCAGGATGAGATGTTATTAGATCTGCAATCTGTCCCTAAAAGCAGTAGTAGTAGTAATCTCTACCTAGTCTACAATCAGATCATTCTGTAATGCAGGATGAGATGTTATTATATATGCAATCTGTCCCTCACTGCACTGGCAGCATCCTCTCCCTAAACTAGCCTGAGAGCATGTGACATGCAGTACTACGTGACGCTTATACAGAGGATGGGTCACATGATGAACTGGCCAATCACAGCCATGCCATTAGTAGGCATGGCTGTGATGGCTTCTAAGGGCAAACCAGTGAAACACTTGTTGATTGGCTGCCCTGCAGCTATTCAACAGGCGAGATCAAATACCCGAACCCGAACCTTTTTCAAAAGTCCGGGTTCGGGGCCGGGTCACTGACACCCCAAAGTTCGGTACGGACCCGAACTTTACAGTCCGGGTTCGCTTAACTCTAGTAATGAGCTAACATGGCTTCTTTCATAACCATCTATAGTTACAAGTTATGCCTAGAAATATTTCTTGATTACATTGTTTAACCACTTCAGCCCTGGAAGGATTTACCCACTTCCTGGCCAGACCACTTTTTGCGATACGGCACTGCGTAATTTAACTGACAATTGCGCGGTCATGCGACATTGTACCGAAACAAAATTGAACTCCTTTTTTCCCCCACAAATAAAGCTTTCTTTTGGTGGTATTTGATTACCTCTGCGGTATTTAGTTTTTGCAATATAAACAAAAAAAGAGCGACTATTAAAAAATATATATATATATATATTTTTACTTTAATAGATATAAAAAAAAATTTAAAAAATGTATTAATCAGTTTAGGCCGATATATATTCTTCTACATATTTTTGGTAAAATAAAAATCACAATAGGGGTATATTGATTGGCTTGCGCAAAAGTTATCTCATCTACAAACTATGGGATAGATTTAGGAACTTTTTTTTTTTTTACTGGCAATGGCGGCGATCTTCAATTCTTAGCAGGACTACGACATTGCAAAGGACAAATCTGACCCCAAATGACACTGTTTGGGACCAGTAATATTATTACATTGACCAGTGCTATAAAAATGCAGTGATCAATGTAAAAATGTCACTGGCAGGGAAGGGGTTAAATCTAGGGGGCGATCAAGGGGTTAACTGGGTTCCCTCAGCGTGTTCTAACTGTGTGGGGGGATGGGCTGCCAGGAACATGGCAGAGATCACTGTTCCCAATTACTGGGAACAGTAGATCTCTGCCATGTCATCTGGCAGAACGGGGAGCGGCTTGTTTACATAGGCAGATCCCCGTTCTGCCTGTGTAACAGGTGATCGTAGGTCGTCGGCGGATATCAAGTCCGCCGGACCCGGGGGGCACATTCCTGCAGCGGGCGTGCACCCACAAACATTTGTGCAGGAACCACCGTACAGCTACGGCGATTTGTACAGGAGAACTGAAATGCCGCCGTATAACGACAGCGGCTGGTCGGCAAGTGGTTAAGCAAAGCAAATCCTTTTTAAAGGGTTACCTACAATTTTAAGCAGTCCCTTGAAAAATAAAAAGATTAAAATGCAATTATGGTTTTTTTTTTAAGAAAAAAAGCAAAAGCAAGGCTGAATCAATCACATACAGAACATATCATTTGGTCTTAAATGTATTTCCATTAGTTATTTGTCATGCTATCCCATTGGTCATTCTCTTTTGTATTTCAGGCCACAAACCAACTAGGGGGTCTTTATCGAAGACTTATAATGACTTCAAGAATGGGTTGACCAGGACTTATGTGACCTCTGTCATTGAGCAGCAAAATATCCAGAATGCTGACCAATTGAATCAAATAAGCGTGCATGTGGGAGATGGCTCTGTTTCAAGGGGATACCTCAATGGACCTTTGGACCCCACAAAACACTACAGGTAATGGGGTGGCTTTCACATCCCTCCAATGGGACACAGATTGTGTTTAAAAAATAAAGAATCACACAGGATGAATCTCTGTTAAACCAGCAGTGTAAGAATTCATAAAATTCTAAGTACAAGTTTTCAGAAAAATCTCTGTAAGTATTACTGATGTGATGAGCAAAATTGTCAGTTTTCACTTTGGTGAAATTTCAGCAACCATTGGGTTATTTTTGCAAAATCTATCAACATTTACCAACAAAAGCAAGTGATCCTCAAGACATTCATAACTAGGGATGGGCAGAACACCCCCCTGTTCAGTTCACAGTAGAACTATCAAACAGGGGAAATGTTCTAACCCGAACAGTGAACCCCATTAAAATCTATGGGAGTCAAACAGGAAAAATCAAAAGTTCCCATTTTGAAGGCTTATACACATAATTGGCCATAAAAGGGGTATGGGGGTATGGGTACCACCCTGGGAGACATATATCAAAAAAATGTTTTTTTTAAAAAAACAATCATTTTTTCAGGAGCAGTGATTTTAATGATACTTAAGTGCAACAATAAAAATGAAAAATTCCTTTAACCACTTCAATACTGGGCACTTAAACCCCCTTCCTTCCCGGACCAATTTTCAGCTTTCAGCGCTGTTGCAGTTTGAATGACAATTGCGCGGTCATGCAACACTGCACCCATATGAAATTTTTATCATTTTTTTCACACAAATAGAGCTTTCTTTTGGTGGTATTTAATCACCCCTGGGTTTTTTATTTTTTGCGCTATAAATTAAAACAAGACAAAAAATTTTCAAAAACAATGCATTTTTCTGCGTTTCTGTTATAAAATTTTGCAAATAAGTAATTTCTCTTGATAAATTTTGACCAAAAATGATACTGCTACATTTATTTGGTAAAAATAACCCAAATCGGAGTTTATTTGGTGTTGGCGGACAGACAGATGTGACGGGGACTGTGACAGATGTGACGGTGACATACAGATGTTTTGTGTATGGTGACAGATGTTTGAGGACTGTGACAGATGTTTGGGGACTGTGACAGATGTTGTGTATGGTGACAGATGTGATGGGGGACATACAGATGTTTTGGGGGCTCTTTTATGGGGACACTTATGTTTACAGGGACAGGGGTATCAGTGTGCTTGGTGCACTGTGTGGGGGGCGATCTGTGACAGCTTTCTGCATGAAATCCTCACCATGCAGAGAGCTGTCACAGAGCTGCAGCTCCCCCCCCCCCTTCACCCCCCCGCACTGAGCTCTCATTGAGCTCGGCGGGGGAGAACTGTCACAGAGACGCTCGTCACATGATCGGGAGGGCCAGTCACTGCGCCCGTATCCCGATCTCCGCTCAGCTGGATCCTGTGATCATAATGATCACAGGATCCAGCAGCAGCGCGGCGCGTGCCCGCGCTGCGAGCTCCCGTTCTGCAGGACGTATATATACGTCCTGTCAGAAAGGGGAAGCTCCCACCCGGCCGTATATGTACAGTGGCCGGGTGGGAGGTGGTTAAATATCGTACCTGGGGGGTTCTAAAGTATAAAAATAAACAAGTCAAATCCCACTTAAAATGACTTGCGGTTACAATTGCCAGCACCCGACTATAGAACTAAATAAAGAAAAGGGCCTGGCATGGACTGGGGGGGACCCCACACCATTTTTTTCTTCATTTTTGTACCGACACATTTTTTTTTTTTTATTCAGCTGTCAGTGGGGAAACTCAATGACAGCTGATGACTCATCGGTTGGTAAGGGTGCGGTGGTCGTCTTCCCAGCCCCTCTCCTCAACAACCGCCTTACACTGCGCCCTGATTGGGCAAAGCGAACACCCAGTGAACACCCTGCGAATTCGGATGTTCAGCGAATGGCCTGAAGAGGAAAATGTTCGGCCCGAACTCATGTTCGCCCATCCTTATTTATTATATGGGGATCATGTCTTTGTGCATCATAGGGGTTGGCACTAGGATAAGCATTGTGGATAGAGTTGGGTTTTGTTCAACAACAAAGCCATTGATCTCAATGCAACCTGTTAGATTGCTTTTGGCGCCACCCAAATTAAAGGTGAAAGTGTATCCCTGTGTCCCAAAGCATGGGGTGCAGGCTTGCCCTGATACCAATCCAGAGGGCTAATAAACGTAAAGAGGAAAGGATTGTCGCTACTCCCGACCAGCCCAGATGAATCAATGATAAGGAATGGCCTCAGCCTACATGTCTCCACCAAACCACACACCCTGTTACATTTCACCAGTCATGACTAGCCCCAGTGGACAGAGAAAAATGTATCAGGGTATGTGGTTTAGTGGAGAAATGTAGGCTGAGGCCAGTTCCATTGTTTATTCACCTGGGCTGGTCGGGAGTAGCGGTGATCCATTGATCTCATGGCTTTCCTAGAAAACAATTGAATGTTTTTTTGGAATTCCACCAAGCAGTCTGCATAGTGAAACATGAGGTTAATGTGGATGAAATGTCAGTGAAATTGTTACATTTGCTGCAAACTCATTAATCCCAAATAATAAAATGGACACTAATCTCTTGACTTTCAGGGTCTACCTAGTAGGCTTTACTGCTATAAACTATGATCCAGCCACAGACACTATCGATGAAGATCAATCGACAGCAGCTTTTACCAGCTTCTCTGGTTCTGCTTCAACAACTTCTACTTTTAGAACAGGTATATATGTATTATATTGTATTTACAGTTAACATTTCTCACATTTTATATTTGTGCTATACACTGTGTGCAGAATTATTAGGCAAATTAGTATTTTGACCACATCATCCTCTTTATGCATGTTGTCTTACTCCAAGCTGTATAGGCTCGAAAGCCTACTGCCAATTAAGCAACTTCGTCTTGGTCTCTTCGACCATTTTCGACGACAGCTAACTAGAAGTAGCTATCACAGACACCGACCTAGTATCAAATATCGTCATTTCGGATGATCCATCTGGGACTTTCAGTTCTCTAATCACAGGTAAAATAATAAACCCTAATTACTCAAACGTCGTTTACATTGTTAAAGTGACTGTAAAGTAGGTGTAATTGGAGTACAAAGTGATACGTCTGACGAACCACCTTAAGGTTTTTTTGTAAGTTAACAAAAGATCCTTTCGGTACTCTAGTTACCTAGTGGCGATGAGGGCTGGTCGGGTCCACTTATTTGTTACC
>BLSH010550039.1:522680-542421 GCA_018402905.1 Glandirana rugosa | reverse complement strand
CATTTCCTGAGTCTAACTTGCTTTAACTGTAGTTGAGATGTGGCTTTAGCCACCGACACAGAGTGCATTGAATTCAATGAGTTGGTTGTCTCATGACTTTTATTACGAAAAGGATAAGTAAACCAAAACCATTGTGTAACACTGCAGAGCAGAAAGCAGATCCAGAATACATAATGAGCTAACATGGCTTCCTTCATTTAACATTAGTTTAAAAAAAAAACTTTATTTTCTTGGGATGCCTCAAACATTACGCTTTCCCTTAAAAAAGACAGAATTAAAATGGAAATGATGATTTTTCCAAGAAAAAAAAAAAAGTAAGACTGAATCTATCAGATATAGAAAAAATGATCATGCTGTTGAAAGTATTTTCCTTGGTCATCTGTTATTCCATCCCATTGGTCATTTTCTTTCGTCTTTCAGGTCACAGACCAACCAAGGGGTCTTTATCAATGACCTATAATGATTTCAAGAGTGGGTTAACCAGGACTTATGTGACCTCTCTTATTGAGCAGCAGAATATCCATAACACTGACCCATTGAATAAGATAAGTGTCCATGTGGGAGATGGAACTGTTTCAAGGGGGTACGTCAATGGACCATTGGACCCCACATTAAACTACAGGTAATGGAGTTGCTTCCACATCCGTCCGACAAGACACACTTTGTTGTTTAAAAACCAAGTCACATTGCTCAGACAGCAGATTGAATCTTTGTTTAATTGGCTGACGGTGGAAGAATTTGAAAAGTTCCAAACATAGAGTTCAGGAAAGATCTCTATACAATATTTACTATTCATGAGCTAAATTGTGAGTTTCCAACTATTGTGACAAAAGAAATATAATTCTTAAGTCAATTATTACATAGTAATCATGTGGCATTGTTTATGAAATGGCTAGCAGTAGAGTAGATTATGGCTAGGGTTGGCCTTCTTCAACAAAGCCATTAATCTCAATGTTGACAGTAATAAGGGGATCGCATGGCTTTCTTAGAAAAGAAACTAATTTTTTTTGGTACTCCTCAAAGCAGTCTGTATGGGGAAACATGAGGTTAATGTCAATGACATTTCAGTGAAAAAGTTACGTCTGCTGTAAAATTATTCCTTGCAAATAAAAAGATAGATGTTGATCTCTTGCCTTTCAGGGTCTACATAGTTGGCTTTAGCGCAATAAACTTTGATCCAGCCACAAACACCATCAATGAAGATCAGTCAACATCAACTATTGGCAGCTTCTCTGGTTCTGCTTCAACAACGTCTACTTTTAGAACAGGTAGATATGTCTGGTAATGTACTTTATTTACAGTTAGCATTTTTCACATTTACCATTTGAGATATATATTTTGGAGTTGATCACCTATATCTGTATACTGAATTATTTTTAAGGTCATGCAGAGATACCAGGCAGTGTGCAGATTGTTCGCTCATCCTCGAGGGATGCTATGAACATCACCTTCCAAAGTTTTGAGACTCCATCTGGACCCATAGTGGCTTATGCCATCATTATGACAACTAATTTACATGGTAGGAACAGAAATCATAATAAATTATAAAAATATTTGCAGAACTTTTAAACTGAGCATGGCTTAACCTGACTAGTCTTGCATTTTTGAAAGGATAAGCCTGACTTGCTTCAACTGTAGTTGAGATGTGATGTTAGCCTTCACAGAGTACGTTGAATTCAATGAGTTGGTTGTCTCATAGACTTTCACTGTAAAAAGGATCAGTAAACCACAACCCTTGTGTGACACCGCAAAATAGAAAGCAGATCAAGAATATGTAATGTGATGTAATGTGCTAACATGGCTTCCTTCATGTAAATTTGGAAATATAAGTTATGACTAAAAAGCAAATATTGGTAACATTTTGTAAAAAAGAAAATCCTTTATTTTCCTTGGATGCATCAAACATTAAGCATGCCCGTTAAAAAAAGAGAATACAAATAAAAACAATGATTTGTTTTCAAGAAAAAATAAAAAGTGAGACTGAATCTATCAAATATAGAAAATATTTGTTTAAAAGTATTTTCTTTGCTCATTTGTTATTCTATTCCATTGGTCATTCTATTTTTGTCTTTAAGGCCACAAACCAGCTAAGGGGTCTTTATCAAAGACTTATAATGATTTCAGAAATGGGTTGACCAGGACTTATGTGACCTCTGTCATTGAGCCACAGAATATCCAGACCACTGACCAACTGAATAAGATAAGTGTCCATGTGGGAGATGGCACTGTTTCAAGGGGATACTTCAATGGACCATTGGACCCTGCATTAAACTACAGGTAATGGAGTTGTTTCCACATCCATCCAACAAGACACATCTTGTGTTTAAAAATTAAGAGTCACATTGTTTGGACTGAATCTTTGTTCAATTGGCTGGCAGTGGAAGAGATTTAAAAGTTCCAAAAATAAAGTTTAACTCCTTATTGACGGAGAGTAAAATAAAGGTCAATGCCTGAACACAATTGTGCAACTTTGACATGTTAGTAAAACCGTACATATCATCACAACTACTTAGTGTATCCAGGTGACTCATACCTTGGTTTTCTTCTCAGAACAAATTGGGCTTTCTTTTGGTGTTTTTTTATTTTCATTATCAAATGGAAACTGGCCCAAAATAGTAAAAAAAAAAAACTTTTTATTTTTTTTTTTTAATGTGGCTGTACATTTCTTGCTACTATCATAACTTACCCCCAAAGAACAATCCAAAATAAATTTCTGTTCTCCTGACAATTGCAGCAATACCATATATTGTGTTATTTGTTGTGAGTACTTGCGGTAGGGCTCAGAAACAATAGTGCGCATTTTGCTTTTTTTTATCCTACCTAAAATACACTTCATTAAGACCCCTTTCACACTGAGGTGGTTTTCTGGTGCTTTTGCGCTAAAAATAGCACCTGAAAAGCGCCTGAAAACTGACTCCCCTTCATTTGAATGGGTGCTTTCACACTGGGGAGGTGCGCCTACGGGGTGGTTAGAAAAAGTCCTTCAAGCAGCATCTTTTGGGACATGCTTGGAGCGCTTTAAAAAGTGCTTCACAAATGCCCCTGCCCATTAAAATCACTTTGAAAGCGCTGCAAAACGGGTCTTTCGTCTTTTTTTTTTGAGGTCACGTTGTCACGTGACCTTTAAAAAAGCGACCCGCTTGTGCCCGAAAAGTGCCGCAGAAGTGCCACTAAAATGCCATTAAAGCACCGCAAAAACGACCACCATTTTAGCAGCTGTTTTTGCAGAGCTTCACTGTGAAAGGGGTCTTAATGACATTGACACTAATTTTAAAAATGTGTTTAAAAAAAAAAAATACTACCCAAAATATTCTGACCTTGACCTTTGACCCCAATCTTTGACTCTCTTTCCTTTAGAGTAAGGACTTTCCTTTAATTTTTAATTTTTTTAATGTATTTTTTACACACTTTTGTTAACATCCTTCTATCCTGCAAGGAGAGAAAAAGAGAAATAAAACTCAGGAGTGGGCTGCACAGTGTCTGATCCCTGCAATAGTCAGTCAGAGGCTATCATAGTGATCAGGTGACTGGGAACCAAGAGTCCTGGGTCACAATCGATGGCACAAGATCGGGGCCTACAGCGAGAGCACGGTCTCTGTCCCAGCATAAACACAAGTACTCATATGTGCAGCCTCGAGGATAAAGACCCACTTTAGTGAGGCCGCATATATATGTGTACGATCGGTGAGAAGGGATTAAGAAGGATCTATATACAATGTTTAGTAGTGATAAGCTAAATTGTGAGCTTACACTTTGGTGAACATTTAGCAACAATTATGTTATTTAAAAAAATATTAGCAGCAAAAGTGTTATGTGATTCTTAAGTCAATTACAACATGGTAATCATGCTACATAGTTTATCTAAGGTAGGGTTTCTCAACCAGGGTTCCGTGGAACCCTAGGGTTCCTCCAGAGGTTGCAAGGGGTTCCTTGAGCAATGAGCAATTTCTACCTCTCAGATAAATTCCCAATTACATCATTAGTCTTTTTAGCTATCTGTAGGGGGTAATTCTTGCCAATAACCACAAGTGTAAGGAGCATTCTTCCCATTGACCGTCACACTAATGTATCATGAGTGGTAGATTTTTAATTTTTAGCCGGTGTTCACCGAACCCAGAGAACTATTTCAAGGGTTCCTCGGTGTTGAAAAGGTTGAGAAAGGCTGATCTAAGCGTTGGCAGTATAGTAAGCATAATGGCTAGAGTTGGCCTTGCTTCTCAGCAAAGCCAATAATCTCAACAGCAGCACTGAGAAGGTGATCACATGGCTTTCTTAGAAAATAAATCCATGTTTTTTTTAAATTCCTCACAGCAAATTTCATTGCCATTTACCTTGTGTTTCACCATACAGACGTATGGTGAAACACAAGGTAAATGGCAATGAAATTTCAATGAAAATGTCACATTTGCTGCAAAATCATTTCTAGCAAATAAAAAGATGGATGTCAATCTCTTGCCTTTCAGGGTCTACATAGTTGGCTTTAACGCTATAAACTTTGATCCAGCCACAGACACTATCAATGAAGATCAGTCAACAGCAACTGTTGCCAGCTTCTCTGGTTCTGCTTCAACAACGTCTACTTTTAGAACAGGTAGATATGTCTGGTAACGTACTCTATTTACAGTTAAAATTTTTCACATTTACCATTTGTGATAAACATTTTGAAGTTGATAACTTATATCTATATATTGAACTATTTTTAAGAGCATGCAGAGATACCAGGCAGTGTGCAAATTGTTCGCTCGCCCTCGAGGGATGCTATGGACATCACTTTCCAAAAATTTGAGACTCCATCTGGACCCATAGTGGCTTATGCCATCATCATGACAACTGATTTACATGGTAGGAACAGCAAGCATAATAGACATGTACAAATTAGTTGCAAAACTGCTAAACTGAGCATGATGTAAACTGACTAGTCTTGTATTTTTCAAAGGATTAGGTTTCCTGAGTCTAACTTGCTTTAACTGTAGTTGAGATGTGACTTTAGCCACCCACAGAGTGCATTGAATTCAATGAGTTGGTTGTCTCATAGACTTTCATTGTGAAGAAGATCAGTAAACCACAACCACGGTATGACACTGCAGAGCAGAAAGCAGATCCAGAATACATAATGCGCTAACATGCCTTCCTTCATATTCATTTAGCATTATACTTTATAACTAGAAAACACATATTGTTGACATTAGTTTAAAAAAACAACTTGATTTTCTTGGGGTGCCTCAAGCATTACGCTTTCCCTTAAAAAAAAGGACAGAATTAAAATGAAAATGATGATTTTCCCAAGAAAAAAATAAAAATAAGACTGAATCTATCAAATATAGAAAACATTATCAGGTTGCTGAAAGTATTTTCTTTGGTCATCTGTTATTCCATCCCGTTGGTCATTCTTTTTTGTCTTTCAGGTCACAGACCAACCAAGGGGTCTTCATCAATGACTTATAATGATTTCAAAAATGGGTTAACCAGGAGTTATGTGACCTCTCTCATTGAGCAGCAGAATATCCAGACCACTGACCAATCAAATAAGATAAATGTCCATGTGGGAGATGGCTCTGTTTCAAGGGGATACTTCAATGGACCATTGGACCCCACATTAAACTACAGGTAATGGAGTTGCTTCCACACCCCTCCAACAAGACACACCTGGTGTTTAAAAATCAAGAGTCACATTGCTCAGACTGAATCCTTTTAAAATTGACTGACAATGGAAGCATAATAAAGATTCCAAGTACAGAGTATAAGAAAGATCTCTACAATATTTACTAGTGATGGGCTAAATTGTGTGTCTCCACTGTGATGAAGATTCAGCAAAAATAGGGTTGTTTAAAAAAAAAAAAGCGAAAGTGATATGATTCTGAAGTCAATTATAACATGGTAATCATGTGATGTTGTTTATCAAAGGGCTGGCAGTAGAATAAGAATTCTGGCTAAGGTTGCCCTTGTTTATCATCAAAACCATTAAACTCAATGTTTGCACTGCTAAGGTGATCATATTGCTTTCTTAGAAAACAAATCCAGGCTTTTTTATTTTCCCTCCATGCAGTCTGTATGGTAAATCATGAGGTTAATGTAAATGTAATTTCACTGAAAATGTTACATTTGGTGCAAAATAATTCCTGGTAAATAAAAAGATTGACAATCTTTTTTACTTTTAGAGTCTACATAGTTGGCTTTACGGGTATAAACTTTGATCCAGCCACAAACACCATCAATAAAGATCAGTCAACAGCAACTGTTGCCAGCTTCTCTGGTTCTGCTTCAACAACTTCTACTTTTAGAACAGGTACATATATATTGTAATTTACTTTATTTACAGTTAACATGTTTCATATGTATCATTTGTGATATATATTTTGGAGCTGATCACCTATATTTGTATATTGAATTATTTTACAGGTCATGCAGAGATACCAGGCAGTGTGCAGATTGTACGCTCATCCTCGAGGGATGCTATGGACGTCACCTTCCAAAGTTTTGAGACTTCATCTGGACCCATAGTGGCTTATGCCATCATTATGACAACCAATTTACATGGTAGAAATAGAAATCATAATAGAATTATACAAAATAGTTGCAGAACTTAACTGAGCATGACTTAACCTGATTAGTCTTGTATTTTTGAAAGGATAAACTTGTGTGAGACTAACTTGCTTTAACTGTGGTCGAGATGTGATTTTAGCCTTTCACAGAGTGCAATGAATTCATTGAGTTGGTTTTCTCATAGACTTCCATTGTGATAAGGATCAGTAAACCATTGTGTGACACTGCAGAGCAGAAATCAGATTGAGAAAACATAATGTGCTAACATGGATTTCTTCATGTAAATTTGGAATTATAAGTTATGACTAGAAAATAAATATTAATAACATTTTGTTTTTAAAAAAATCCTTTCTTTTCTTGGGATGCATCAAACATTAAGCACCCCCTTTATAAAAACAGTATTTTTTTTTTAAGAAGAAATACAAAGTGAGGATCTTCTTTCAAAGATAGAAAACATCATCAGGTTGTTGAAAGTTTTTTCTTTGTTCATCTGTGATTCCATCCCATTGGTCATTCTCTTTTGTCTTTCAGGCCACAAACCAACTAAGGGGTCTTTATCAAAGACTTATAATGATTTCAAGAATGGGTTGACCAGGAGTTATGTGACCTCTGTCATTGAGAAACAGAATATCCAGTCCAACACTGTCCAATTGAATAAGATAAGTGTCCTTGTGGGTGATGGCTCTATTTCAAGGGGATACATCAATGGACCATTGGACCCCACATTAAACTACAGGTAAAGGAGTTACTTTCACATCCATCCAACAGGACACAGCTTGTGTTTAAAAGAGTCACATTGACCAGACAACAGAATGAATCTCTGAAATTAGCTTGTATGAAAGAATGTGAAAAGTTCCAAATAGAGAGTTTAAGAAATATCTCTATACAATGTTTACTAGTGATAAGCTAAATTGTGAGTTTCCACTTTGGTGAAAATCCAGCAAAAATGATGTTATTCATAAAAAAAAATTAGCAGCAAAAATGTGATATGTATTTAAAATCAGTTATGCAGTTATTCAATTATTATCAACATGGTAATCATGTAACATTGCTTATCAAAAGCTTGCCAGTAGAGTAAGCATTATGGATAGGGTTGCCCTTGTTTATAAGCAAAGCCATTAATCTCAATGTCAGCACTGGTAAGGTGATCACATGGCTTTCTTGGAAAACAAATCCATGTTTTTTTTGGTTTTCCTCAAATCAGTGTGTATGGTGAATCATAAGGTCAATGACGTTTTGATGAAAATGTTACAACTTACAATTGCTGCAAAAACATTCCTCACAAATAAAAAGATGGACGTCAATCTCTTGACTTTCAGGGTCTACATAGTTGGATTCACTGCTATAAACTTTGATCCAGCCACAGACACTATCAATGAAGATCAGTCAACAGCAACTGTTGCCAGCTTCTCTGGTTCTTCTTCAACAACTTCTATTTTTAGAACAGGTATATATGTATTGTAATTT
Organism: Glandirana rugosa; assembly: GCA_018402905.1. Classification (NCBI taxonomy): domain Eukaryota; kingdom Metazoa; phylum Chordata; class Amphibia; order Anura; family Ranidae; genus Glandirana; species Glandirana rugosa. The sequence continues at coordinate 534,411 of BLSH010550039.1, read as the reverse complement.
TACAGTAAACATTTTATATATTTACCATTTGTGATATCTATTTTAGAGTTGGTCACCTATATCTGTACATTAATTTATTTTTAAGGCCATACAGAGATACCAGGCAGTGTACAGATTGTTCCCTCACCCTTGAGGGATTCTATGAACATCACCTTCCAAAGTTTTGAGACTCCATATGGACCCATATTGGCTTATGCCATCATCATGACAACTGATTTACATGGTAGGAATAGCAATCCTAATAGAGTTATACAAATTAGTTGCAGATCTGTTAAAGTGAGCATGACTTAAGGCCCATACACACGGTACAACAATTGGCCAACAACGGTTGTCCAACAGCCTGTTGGCCAATAATCTGACCATTTTTACACACGATCCAACACCCAATTTCCAATTGTTGGCCAACAAAAGTTGACTGACAAGACTAGAAAACTTTTGTTGGCTCGTGTGTACAGAAGTTGGCCAACAAAAAGTTGGAAGTACAAACACACATGTTCGGAATCCAGGAAGTGTTCGGTGGTGTAAACCTCTGTTCCTAATTCACAAATCACATGCACCTCATCTTCCTCGTTATACGCTCGTAACATGTCACTACATTCGGCTTTGTTGGCCAATTACTTGACTACGCTAGACACAACCGCCAACAGCCAATTTGGACAAAAGTTGGACGTTCATTTGTCCAACAATCTACGCATGTGTATGAGGCTTTAAACTGACTAGTCCTGCATTTTTTGAAAAATACGTTTTCCTGAGTCTAACTTGCTAAGCTGGTGGTCTCGTAGACTTTTATTGTGATAAGGATCAGAACACCACAACCATGGTGTGACATCGCAGAGCAGAAAGCAGATCCAGAATCCATAATGAGCTCACATGGCTTCCTTTATGTACATTTAGAAGCGCACCTCAAACATTAAAGGATAAGTTCACCTTAAAGTGGAGTTCCATTCATATTTTTGTTGATTAAAAGTCAGCAGCAACAAAAACTGTAGCTGACACTCACTTGTCCCATGGTCCAGCAGTGTGCTCACCTGTGCTGTGCTCTCCCATGGCTGCGCCGGTATCTTTACTATGGGCACCCAGCTCTGACAGCTTGCGGCTTCACTGCAGGGTGCCCACTGCACATGCGCAAGTGGTGCTGCTCTCTGTAACAGGTCCAAAGTCTTCTAGGACCTGTCATGTGTCCCAGAAGACTTTGGGAGGGAGAACTTCCGCTTCTGATCACCTAGGCAACGGGAACAGGAGTGTGAGCAGGTACCTGTCAAAATCGGGTATCTACTCCCCCACTCCTCCCCAAAAGCTCAGTTTCACAAACAGGAGTCGGGGAGGAGGCCTTAAAGCAGAAGTTCCCCTTTTGCGTGGAACTTAGCTTTAATAAAAAAATGCACATTTTTTTGCAGGTGAAAAAAAATAATGCACAAAAAATAAATGCATAATTTGCAGGTAACATGATCCCAAAAATGAACTTACCCTTTAAGCACCGTCTTTAAATAAAGACATAATAAAACTGAAAATAATTAATTTTCCTTGAAAAAAATAAAAGTGAGACTGAATCTATCAGATAGAAGATAGAAAATATCAGCGGGTTATTGAAAGTATTTTATTTGGTCTTTTGTCTTTTTATTCCAATGGTCAATACATTTTGTCTTTCAGGCCACCATCCAACTAAGGGGTCTCTATCAAAAACTTATAATGATTTCAAGAATGGGTTAACCAGGACTTATGTGACCTCTGTCATTGAGCCGCAGAATATCCAGAAAACTGACCAATCAAATAAGATAAGTGTCCATGTGGGAGATGGCACTGTTTCAAGGGGTTATGTCAATGGACCATTGGACCCCACATTAAACTACAGGTAATGAAGTTGATTCCACATCCATCAAACAAGACATACCTTGTGTTTAGAAATCAAGAGTCACATTGCTTGGACTATGGACTGAATCTTTATTAATTTGGTTGGCATTGGAAGAATTTGAAAAGTTTCAAATATGGGGTTCAAGGAAGATCTCTATATAATATTTACTAGTGATGAGCTAAATTGTGTTTTTTCAGTTTGGTGAAAATTCAGCAACAATTATTTTAATTGGTAACAAAAGTGTGATGAGATCCCCCAGTCAATTCTAACATAGTAATCTTGTGTTGTTGTTTATTAAAGGCTTGGCAATAGGGTAAGCATCATGGCTATGGTTGGCCTTGTTTCTCAACAAAACCATTAATCTCAAAGTCAGCATTGCTTTGATGATGACATGACTTTCTTAGAAAACAAATCCATGCTTTCTTGGAATTCATTCTGTATGGTGAAACATGAGGTTAAAGTTGAAGACATTTCAGATAAAATTTTAATGATTGCTGCAAATTCATTCTTCACAAATAAAAAAGATGGACATTGATCTTTTGACTTTCAGGGTCTACATAGTGGGCTTTACCTCTATAAACTTTGATCCAACCACAAACCATATCAATGAAGATCAGTCAACAGCAACTGTTGGTTCTGCTTCAACAACTTCTACTTTTAGAACAGGTATATATGTCTAGTAATTTATTGTATTTATTGCAACATTTTTCACATTTGTTATTTTTACTATACCTTTCAGAGTTGATCACTTATATCTATATATTTAATTATTTTTAAGATCATACAGAGATACCAGGCGGTGTGCAGATTGTTCGTTCACCCTCGAGGGATGCTATGAACATCACCTTCCAAAGTTTCGAGACTCCATATGGACCCATATTGGCTTATGCCATTATCATCACAACTGATTTACATGGTAGGAACAGCAATCCTAATAGAGTTATACAAATCTGTTGCAGATCTGTTAAAGTGAGCATGACTTAAGGCCCATACACACGGTACAACAATTGGCCAACAACGGTTGTCCAACAGCCTGTTGGTCGATAATCTGACCGTTAGTACGCACGATCCAACACCCAATTTCCAATTGTTGGCCAACAGAAGTTGACTGACAAGACTAGAAAACTTTTGTTGGCTCGTGTGTACAGAAGTTGGCCAAGAAAAAGTTGCAAGTGCAAACACGCATGCTCCGAATACAGGAAGTGTTCGGTCTTGTAAACCTGTGTTTCTAATTCACAAATCACATTCACCTGAACTTCCTCATTATACGTTCGTAACACGTCACTACATTCGGCTTTGTTGGCTAATTACTTGACTACTGTCAGTACGCTAGACACAAACGCCAACAGCCAATTTGGACAAAAGTTAGATGTTCGGTTGGCCAACAATCTACGCATGTGTATGAGGCTTTAAACTGACTAGTCCTGCATTTTTTGAAAAATAAGGTTTCCTGAGTCTAACTTGCTAAGCTGGTTGTCTCGTAGACTTTTATTGTGATAAGAATCAGTACACCACAACCATGGTGTGACATCGCAGAGCAGAAAGCAGATCCAGAATACATAATGAGCTAACATGGCTTCCTTTATGTACATTTAGAATTTCAAACTATGACTAAAGCACACATATTGGTAACATTATTTTTAAAAATCACTTTTTTTTTTGGATGCCTCAAACATTAAAAGATAAGTTCTGTAAGGGGAACCTCACTGCCGTAAACAACTTGTTTATTTAATAAATTATCAATTTAGAATTGTGACAACCAGTAAAGCAATTGGATTAAAATATGACAACGTTGTCAAAGGCTGTTTGGGTGACGTCACCAACCATCACACGCCATACATCACCATACATGCAGTATAATAGTCCTGAAATGGGCCCCTCCTGTGATGCAATCGCATAGCCAATGATGTGGGATGGCAAAACTGGGGCCAACCGGGACCTGTGGACAAAGAATACTCCTGCTCCCATGAGGATCCATTCAGGCACTCATCAGCACCTTTGATCTATATCTGCACATTGACATTTTGGTTTATATACTGGAACTTTGTCCACAGGTCCTGGTTGGCCCCAGTTTTGGCATCCCACATCATTGGCTATGTAATTGCATCACAGGACGCCAAAACACCCAAACAGCCTTTGACAACATTGTCATATTTTAATCCAATTGCTTTACTGGTTGTCACAATTCTAAATTGATCATTTATTAAATAAACAAGCTGTTTACGGCAGTGAGGTTCCGCTTACAGTTTCTTTTCCTTTCCTGGTATTACATATTATCTTATTACTGAGGAACCTCCACCTTTATGTTTTAGAGGTGTGCCACCATGGGGGGACCTATTTGGGGGTTACCCATAGTGATCCCTCATGCTTAAGTAGCCAGCACGGGAGTTCTTTTTATTCCCAGGTTTTTTCACAATTAAAAGATAAGTTCACCTTAAAGCGGAGTTCCATTCATATTTTTGTTGATTAAAAGTCAGCAGCAACAAAAACTGTAGCTGACACTCACCTGTCCCGTGGTCCAGCAGTGTGCTCACCTGTGCTGTGTGCACCCGGCTCTGACAGCTTGCGGCTTCACTGCAGGGTGCCCACTGCACATGCACGAGTGGCGTTGCTCTCTGTGACAGGTCCAACGTCTTCTAGGACCTGTCATGTGTCCCAGAAGACTTTGGGAGGGAGAACTTCCGCTTCTGATCACCTAGGCGACGGGAACAGAAGCGTTAGCAGGTACCTGTCAAAATCGGGTATCTGCTCCCCCACTCCTCCCCAAAAGCTCTGATTCACAAACAGGAGCCGGGGAGGAGGCCTTACAGCAGAAGTTCCCCTTTTGGGTGGAACTCTGCTTTAATAATAAATGTACATTGTTTTGCAGGTGAAAAAAAATAATGCACAAAAAATAAATGCATAATTTGCAGGTAACATGATCCCAAAAATAAACGTATCCTTTAACCCCTTCCCGACCGCCGTATGCAAAATGACGGCCGGGAAGTGGCTCAGTTATCCTGACTGGACATCATATGAGGTCCTCAGGATAACAAGCCGCCGCGCGCCCAGGGGGGCGCACATCGCGGCGATCGGTGGTGTGGGAGGTCAGTCTGACCCCCCGCAATACTGATCTCAGTAAAGCGCTTCGATCCGAAGCACTTTACCATGTGACCAGCCATGACCAATCACGGCTGGTCACAGTGTAATACAGGAAAGCCGTTTATCGGCTTTCCTGTACTCGGGTCTGCAGACCTGATGAGGGGAGAGCCGATCGGCTGCATCCCTGACAGGGAGGGTTTGTGCTGATGATTTATCAGCACAGCCCTCCCTCGGATCACCACTCTAGACCACCAGGGAGCCTGCCCAGGGACCACCAGGGATGTGCCCACCCAGGACCACCAGGAAGCCGACCAGGGACCACCAGGGAGCCGATCTGGACCACCAGGGAGACCCCCCCTAGACCACCAGGTAAGTGACATACTGCTCAGTGCCACCTTCACTCAGTGCCACCTTCAGATGCCACCCTAGACCACCAGGGAATGAGCCCCTATCAATGTATATGCCCACCAGTGCCCCTATCAGTGCCCACAAGTGCCCCTATCAAAGCATACCAGTGCCACATATCAGTGCCCACCATTGCCACCTACCAGTGCCCACCTATCAGTGCCCATCAGTGCCACCTATCAGTGCCCAGTGCCGCCTATGAGTGCCAATCAGTGCTGTCTATTAGTGCCCATCAGTGCCGCTTAGCAGTGTCCGTCAGTGCTGCATATCAGTGCCCATCAGTGCTGTATATCAGTGCCACCTCTCAGTACCCGTCAGTGCCTGTTATCAGTGCCGCCTAACAGTGCTCATCATCGCTGCATATAAGTGCCTCATCATCAGTGCCACCTCATCAGTGCCGCCTCATCAGTGCCAATCAGTACTGCCACATCAGTGCCCGTCAGTGTAGCCTCATCAGTGCCCACCAGTGATGGAGAAAATTTACTTATTTACAAAGTTTTGTGACAAAAATAGAGAATTTTTTTTTTTTTCAAAATTTTCGGGTTTTTTTTATTTGTAGCGCAAAAAATAAAAACCGCAGGGGTGATCAAATACCACCAAAAGAAAGCTCTATTTGTGGGAACAAAATGATAAAAACTTTGTTTGGGTACAGCGTCGCACGACCGCGCAATTGTCATTCAAAACGCAACAGCACTGAAAACTGAAAATTGGTCTGGTAGTAAAGTGTTCTAAGTGCATGGTATTGAAGTGGTTAAGCAGCGTCTTTAAATATAGACATAATAAAACTGAAAATAATGAATTTTTCAAGAAAAAAATAAAAGTGAGACTGAATCTATCAGATAGAAAATAGAAAATATCATCAGGTTATTGAAAGTGTTTTATTTGGTCTTTTGTCTTTTTATTCCAATGGTCAATCTATGTTGTCTTTCAGGCCACCATCCAACTAAAGGGTCTTTATCAAAAACTTATAATGATTTCAAGAATGGGTTAACCAGGACTTACGTGACCTCTGTCATTGAGCCGCAGAATATCCAGAAAACTGACCAATCAAATAAGATAAGTGTCCATGTGGGAGATGGCACTGTTTCAAGGGGTTATGTCAATGGACCATTGGACCCCACATTAAACTACAGGTAATGAAGTTGATTCCACATCCATCAAACAAGACATACCTTGTGTTTAGAAATCAAGAGTCACATTGCTTGGACCACGGACTGAATTTTTATTAAATTGGTTGGCATTGGAAGAATTTGAAGTTTCAAATATGGGGTTTAAGGAAGATCTCTATATAATATTTACTAATGATGCGCTAAATTGTGATTTTTCAGCTTGGTGAAAATTCAGCAACGATTATGTTAATTGGTAACAAAAGTGTGATGTGATCTCCAAGTCAATTCTAACATAGTAATTATGTGGCGTTGTTTATTAAAAGCTTGGCAATAGGGTAAGCATCATGGCTATGGTTGGCCTTGTTTCTCAACAAAGCCATTGATCTCAATGTCAGCATTGATATGATGATCACATGGTTTTCTTAGAAAACACATCCATGCTTTCTTGGAATTCAGTCTATATGGTGAAACATGAGGTTAAAGCTGAAGACATTTCAGATAAAATTTTAATGATTGCTGCAAATTCATTCTTCACAAATAAAAAAGATGGACATTGATCTTTTGACTTTCAGGGTCTACATAGTTGGCTTTACCTCTATAAACTTTGACCCAGCCACAAACCATATCAATGAAGATCAGTCAACAGCAACTGTTGGTTCTGCTTCAACAACTTCTACTTTTAGAACAGGTACATGTCTAGTAATTTATTGTAACATTTTTCAGATTTGTTATTTGTACTATACCTTTTAGAGTTGATCACTTATATCTATATATTTAATTATTTTTAAGATCATACAGAGATACCAGGCGGTGTGCAGATTGTTCGTTCACCCTCAAGGGACGCTATGAACATCACCTTCCAAAGTTTCGAGACTCGATATGGACCCATATTGGCTTATGCCATCATCATCACAACTGATTTACATGGTAGAAACAGCAATCCTAATAGAGTTATACAAATTAGTTGCAGATCTGTTAAAGGGAGCATGACTTAAGGCCCATACACACGGTACAACAATTGGCCAACAACGGTTGTCCAACAGCCTGTTGGCCGATAATCTGACCATTAGTACGCACGATCCAACAGCCAATTTTTAATTGTTGGCCAACAGAAGTTGACTGACAAGACTAGAAAACTTTTGTTGGCTCGTGCGTACAGAAGTTGGCCAACAAAAAGTTGGAAGTGCAAACACGCATGCTCGGTCGTGTAAACCTGTGTTTCTAAACTACAAATCACATTCACCTGAACTTCCTTGTTATACGCTCGTAACACGTCACTACATTCGGCTTTGTTGGCCAATTACTTGATTACCATCAGTACGCTAGACACAACCGCCAACAGCCAATTTGGACAAAAGTTGGACGTTCAGTTGGCCAACAATCTACACATGTGTATGAGGCTTTAAACTGACTAGTCCTGCATTTTTTGAAAAATAAGGTTTCCTGAGTCTAACTTGCTAAGCTGGTTGTCTCGTAGACTTTTATTGTGATAAGGATCAGTACACCACAACCATGGTGTGACATTGCGGAGCAGAAAGCAGATCCAGAATACATAATGAGCTAACATGGCTTCCTTTATGTACATTTAGAATTTCAAATTATGACTAAAGCACACCTATTGGTAACATTATTTTTAAAAATCCCTTTTTTTTTGGATGCCTCAAACATTAAAGGATAAGTTCACCTTAAATCAGAGTTCCATTCATATCTTTGTTGATTAAAAGTCAGCAGCAACAAAAACTGTAGCTGATACTCACTTGTCCCATGGTCCAGCAGTGTGCTCACCTGTGCTGTGTTCTCCCATGGCTGTGCCGATATCTTTATTATGGGCACCCGGCTCTGACAGCTTGTGGCTTCACTGCAGGGTGCCCACTGCACATGTGCGAATGGCACTGCTCTCTGTGACAGGTCCAAAGTCTTCTAGGACCTGTCATGTGTCCCAGAAGGCTTTGGGAGGGAGAACTTCTGCTTCTGATCACCTAGGTGACTGGAACAGGAGTGTGAGCAGGTACCTGTCAAAATCGGTTATCTGCTCCCCCACTCCTCCCCAAAAGCTCAGTTTAACAAACAGGAGCTGGGGAGGAGGCCTTAAAGCAGAAGTTCCCCTTTTGGGTGGAACTCTGCTTTAATAATAAATGCACATTTTTTTGCAGGTGAAAAAAAATAATGCACAAAAAATAAATGCATCATTTGCAGGTAACATGATCCCAAAAATGAACTTACCCTTTAAGCACCGTCTTTCGATAAAGACATAATAAAACTGAAAATAATACATTTTCCAAGAAAAAAATAAAAGGGAGACTGAATCTATCAGATAGAAGATAGAAAATATCATCCGGTCATTGGTCAATCTATTTTGTCTTTCAGGCCGCCATCCAACTAAGGGGTCTCTATCAAAAACCTATAATGATTTCAAGAATGGGTTAACCAGGACTTACGTGACCTCTGTCATTGAGCCGCAGAATATCCAGAAAACTGACCAATCAAATAAGATAAGTGTCCATGTGGGAGATGGCACTGTTTCAAGGGGTTATGTCAATGGACCATTGGACCCCACATTAAACTACAGGTAATGAAGTTGATTCCACATCCATCAAACAAGACATACCTTGTGTTTAGAAATCAAGAGTCACATTGCTTGGACTACGGACTGAATCTTTATTAAATTGGTTGGCATTGGAAGAATTTGAAAAGTTTCAAATATGGGGTTTAAGGAAGATCTCTATATAATATTTACTAGTGATGAGCTAAATTGTGATTTTTCAGTTTGGTGAAAATTCAGCAACGATTATGTTAATTGGTAACAAAAGTGTGATGAGATCCCCCAGTCAATTCTAACATAGTAATCATGTGTCGTTGTTTATTAAAGGCTTGGCAATAGGGTAAGCGTCATGGCTATGGTTGGCCTTGTTTCTCAACAAAGCCATTAATCTCAATGTCAGCATTGGTATGATGATCACATGGCTTTCTTAGAAAACAAATCCATGCTTTCTTGGTATTCAGTCTGTATGGTGAAACATGAGGCTAATGTTGATGAAATTTCCGAGAAAATGTTATGATTGCTGCAAATTCATTCTTCACAAATAAAAAAGATAGACATTGATCTTTTGACTTTCAGGGTCTACATAGTGGGCTTTACTTCTATAAACTTTGATCCAACCACAAACCATATCAATGAAGATCGGTCAACAGCAACTGTTGGTTCTGTTTCAACAACTTCTACTTTTAGAACAGGTATATACGTCTAGTAATTTATTGTAACATTTTTCACATTTGTTATTTGTACCATACCTTTTAGAGTTGATCACTTATATCTATATATTTATTTCATTTTTAAGATCATACAGAGATACCAGGCGGTGTGCAGATTGTTCGCTCACCCTCGAGGGACGCTATGAACATCACCTTCCAAAGTTTTGAGACTCGATATGGACCCATATTGGCTTATGCCATCATCATCACAACTGATTTACATGGTAGAAACAGCAATCCTAATAGAGTTATACAAATTAGTTGCAGATCTGTTAAAGTGAGCATGACTTAAGGCCCATACAGACGGTACAACAATTGGCCAACAACAGTTGTCCAACAGCCTGTTGGCCGATAATCTGACCATTAGTATGCACAATCCAACAGCCAATTTTTAATTGTTGGCCAACAGAAGTTGACTGACAAGACTAGAAAACTTTTGTTGGCTCGTGTGTACAGAAGTTGGCCAACAAAAAGTTGGAAGTGCAAACACGCATGCTCGGTCATGTAAACCTGTGTTTCTAAACTACAAATCACATTCACCTGAACTTCCTTGTTATACGCTCGTAACACGTCACTACATTCGGCTTTGTTGGCCAATTACTTGATTACCATCAGTACGCTAGACACAACCGCCAACAGCCAATTTGGACAAAAGTTGGACGTTCAGTTGGCCAACAATCTACGCATGTGTATGAGGCTTTAAACTGACTAGTCCTGCATTTTTTGAAAAATAAGGTTTCCTGAGTCTAACTTGCTAAGCTGGTTGTCTCGTAGACTTTTATTGTGATAAGGATCAGTACACCACAACCATGGTGTCACATCGCAGAGCAGAAAGCAGATCCAGAATACATAATGAGCTAACATGGCTTCCTTTATGTACATTTAGAATTTCAAATTATGACTAAAGCACAACTATTGGTAACATTATTTTTAAAAATCCCTTTTTTTTTGGATGCCTCAAGCATTAAAGGATAAGTTCACCTTAAATCAGAGTTCCTTTCATATCTTTGTTGATTAAAAGTCAGCAGCAACAAAAACTGTAGCTGATACTCACTTGTCCCGTGGTCCAGCAGTGTGCTCACCTGTGCTGTGTTCTCCCATGGCTGTGCCGGTATCTTTACTATGGGCACCCGGCTCTGACAGCTTGCGGCTTCACTGCAGGGTGCCCACTGCACATGTGCGAATGGCACTGCTCTCTGTGACAGGTCCAAAGTCTTCTAGGACCTGTCATGTGTCCCAGAAGGCTTTGGGAGGGAGAACTTCCGCTTCTGATCACCTAGGCGACTGGAACAGGAGTGTGAGCAGGTACCTGTCAAAATCGGTTATCTGCTCCCCCACTCCTCCCCAAAAGCTCAGTTTCACAAACAGGAGCTGGGGAGGAGGCCTTAAAGCAGAAGTTCCCCTTTTGGGTGGAACTCTGCTTTAATAATAAATGCACATTTTTTTGCAGGTGAAAAAAAATAATGCACAAAAAATAAATGCATCATTTGCAGGTAACATGATCCCAAAAATGAACTTACCCTTTAACCGCTTAACAACCGCCCTATAGACAATTGACGTCTACAGAGCGGTTGCTTAATTCTGGGAGGACGTCTATTGACGTCCTCCCAGAATCGCGCTTCCCGCACACGGGAACATCCATGACCGTCGGGTCCGGGGGACCCGACTGATCACGGATCGTGGTGAATGGCCGCTGTGAGCGGCCTTTCACCACATGATCGCGCCGTCAAATGACGGCGTGATCACATGTAAACAAGCCGGCGGAAGCGCCGGCTTTTCTCTCCTCTCCGCACCGATCGGTGCAGTGTGAGAGGAGAAAGGGGGGAGAGAGGACGTGCTGCAGCGCTGTGGGCGATGTGCAATGCCCACAGTGCTGCCTAGTGACAAAATACACCCCCCCACCATCCATTTACCACCCACCCACCACCCCCCAGCCATCATCAGCCACCCACCCAGCCATCATCAGCCGCCCACCACCCACCCAGCCTGCCAGTACCTACAAGGGCACACGCCCTTCGCGCTAAGACCCTCC
>BLSH010550039.1:476780-522212 GCA_018402905.1 Glandirana rugosa | reverse complement strand
CCACTACAGTGCCCACCTGTGCCACTACAGTGCCCATCCGTGCCATTCTACTGCTCATCCGTGCCAATACCCTGCCCATCTGTGCCACTACAGTGCCTATATATGCCACCACAGTGCCTCACAATAGTGTAAAAGATGGTCAAATTAGATTCTAAATGTATGCCCCTAGAATACCTGACGGTGCTCCCTGCATGTTGGGCCTCTGTATGTGGTCCCGCTGTGTAAAAGTGTCACACATGTGGTATCGCCATACTCGGGAGGAGTAGCAGAATATATTTTAGGGTGACATTTTTGCTGGGTACATGCTGTGTGTTAGAAATATTGTATAAATTGACAACTTTGTGTAAAAAAAAAAATGCGTTTTCATTTTCTTTCCACATTTTCCAAAAACTTGTGAAAAAAATGACATGTTCAAAAGACTCACTATGCCTCCTAGAATATATGTTGGGGTGTTAGCTTTCCAAAATGGGGTGATTTTTTGGGCGTTTCCATTGGCCTGGTGCTCCAGGACCTTCAAAAGTGCAAGAGGTAGTCAAGAAATTATGTGTGTAATTTATGCTCCTAGAACGCCTGACGTTGCTCCCTGCATGTTGGGCCTCTGTATGTGGCCAGGCTGTGTAAAAGTGTCACATATGTGGTATCGCCATACTCGGGAGGAGTAGTAGAATGTGTTTTGGGGTGTAATTTGTGGTATGCGTATGCTGGGTGTGAGAAATAACCTGTTAACATATGAAAATTTTGGGGAAAAATAAATAAATAAATAAAAAATTCATTTTGCAAAGAATTGTGGGAAAAAATTACAACTTCAAAAAATTCACTACGCCTCTTACTAAATACCTTGGAATGTCTACTTTCCAAGAAGGGGTAATTTGGGGGGTATTTGTACTTTCCTGGCTTGTTAGGGTCTCAGGAAATGAGATAGGCCGTCAGTAAATCAAGTGTGATCAATATTCAGTGATTGGCACCATAGCTTGTAGACTCTATAACTTTCACAAAGACCAAATAATATCCACTAATTTGTTGTTTTTTTACCAAAGATTTTTACCAAAGATTTCGGTCTTTTTTTAATTATAGCGCAAAAAATAAAAAACCCAGCGATGATTAAATACCACCAAAAGAAAGCTCTATTTGTGTGAAAAAAAGGACGCAAATTTCATATGGGTACAATGTTGCATGACTGAGTAATTGTCATTCAAAGCGTGAGAGCGCTGAAAGCTGAAAATTGGTCTGGTTGTTAAGGGGGTTTAAGCGCCCAGTGGTCAAGTGGTTAAGCACCATCTTTAAATAAAGACATAATAAAACTGAAAATAATTAATTTTCCAAGAAAAAAATAAAAGTGACTGAATCTATCAGATAGAAGATAGAAAATATCAGCAGGTTATTGAAATTATTTTATTTGGTCTTTTGTCTTTTTATTCCAATGGTCAATCTATTTTGTCTTTCAGGCCACCATCCTACTAAGGGGTCTTTATCAAAAACTTATAATGATTTCAAGAGTGGGTTAACCAGGACTTACGTGACCTCTGTCATTGAGCCGCAGAATATCCAGAGCACTGACCAATCAAATAAGATAAGTGTCCATGTGGGAGATGGCACTGTTTCAAGGGGTTATGTCAATGGACCATTGGACCCCACATTAAACTACAGGTAATGAAGTTGATTCCACATCCATCAAAGAAGACATATCTTGTGTTTAAAAATAAAGAGTCACATTGCTTGGACAATGGACTGAATCTTTATTAAATTGGTTGGCATTGGAAGAATTTGAAACGTTTCAAATATGGGGTTTAAGGAAGATCTCCATACAATATTTACTAGTGATGAGCTAAATTGTGATTTTTCAGTTTGGCGAAAATTCAGCAACGATTATGTTAATTGGTACCAAAAGTGTGATGTGATCCCCAAGTCAATTCTAACATAGTAATCATGTGTCATTGTTTATTAAAGGCTTGGCAATAGGGTAAGCATCATGGCTATGGTTGGCCTTGTTTCTCAACAAAGCCATTCATCTCAATGTCAGCATTGGTATGATGATCACATGGCTTTCTTAGAAAACAAATCCCTGCTTTCTTGGTATTCAGTCTGTATGGTGAAACATGAGGCTAATGTTGATGAAATTTCCAAGAAAATGCTGATTGCTGCAAATTCATTCTTCACAATAAAAAAGATAGACATTGATCTTTTGACTTTCAGGGTCTACATAGTGGGCTTTACCTCTATAAACTTTGATCCAACCACAAACACTATCAATGAAGATCAGTCAACAGCAACTGTTGGTTCTGCTTCAACAACTTCTACTTTTAGAACAGGTATATACGTCTAGTAATTTATTCTATTTATTGTAACATTTTTCACATTTGTTATTTGTACTATACCTTTTAGAGTTGATAACTTATATCTATACATTTAATTATTTTTAAGATCATACAGAGATACCAGGCGGCGTGCAGATTGTTCGCTCACCCTCCAGGGATGCTATGAACATCACCTTCCAAAGTTTTGAGACTCCATCTGGACCCATAGTAGCTTATGCCATCATCATGACAACCGATTTACATGGTAGGAGCTGGAATCATAATAGAATTGTACAAATTAGTTGTAGAATTGTTGAACCGAGCATCACATAAACGGGCCGGTCTTGCTGAAGGACAACCTGAAGGACAAGGTTTCCTGAGTCTAACTTGTTTGAACTATATGTGAGATATCATTTTAGCCACCCACAGAGTGCGTTGAATTCAATGAGTTGGTTTTCTCATAGACTTACATTTTGAGAAGGATCAGTAAACCACAATTTGGTGACACTGCAGAGCAGAAAGCAGTTCCCGAATATATAATGGGCTAACATGGAATCCTTCAAGTACATTTAAAATGATAAGTTATGACTAGAAAACACATATTGGTAACATTATTTTTTTTTAAATCCTTTATTTTCTTGGGATGCCTCAAACATTAGGCATTCTCTTAAAAAAATAAAAAATAAAAGTGAAAATAATGTTTTTGTTTTTTTTTCAAGAAAAAAAAAAGTGAGACTAAATCTACCAACTATAGAAAATATAATAAGGTTGTTGAAAGTATTTTCTTTGATCGCTTATCATTCCATCACATTGGTCATTCTCTTTTGCCTTTCAGGTCACAAACTAACTAAGGAGTCTTTATCGAAGACATATAATGATTTCAAGAATGGGTTGACCAGAACGTATGTGACCTCTGTCATTGAGCCACAGAACATCCAGAACACTGACCAATCGAATAATATAAGTGTCCATGTGGGAGATGCCACTGTTTCAAGGGGATACGTCAATGGACCATTGGACCCCACATTAGACTACAGGTAATGGAGTTCTCTCCACTTCCCTCCAACAAGACCCACCTTTTGTTTAAAAATCAAGAGTCACATTGCTTGGACTAAATCTTTGTTCAGTTGGCTGGCAGTGAAAGAGATTGAACAGTTCCAAAAATCGAGAGGAGGGTAAAATAAATGTCAGTGCTGGAACACAATTTTACAACTTTGACATGTGTTAGTAAAACTGTATATATCATCACAACAACTTAGTGTATCCAGGCGGATTACACCTTGTTTTACTGTTCAGGACAAAACGTTATTGGATATCTTCGAATTTTCTTTTGTATTATCAAATGAAAACTAGCCAAAAATAGTAAAAAAAATCAATAAATCTTTTTTTTTTTTTTTTTAATTTAGCTGTATATTTCTTGCTATTGTCATAACTTACCACCAAAGAACAACCCAAAATAATGTTTCCTTCTCCTGACAGTTGTAGCAATACCACATTGTGTTATTTGTTGTTTGTACCTGCAGTAGGGCCCAAAAACAATAGTGTGCATTTTGCTTTTTTATTCTTCCGAAAATACACGGACACTAATTTGTAAACCATGTTTTAAAATTAATCCCATCCAAAATATACTGACCTTGACCTTTGACCTCAATTTTTGCCTCAGACATTTGGCCCTGACCTTGATCTTTGGCCCTTATATTTATTTATTTATTTTGTGCTTATATAGCGCTGTCAATTTAAATATACATTGTACATTCACATCAGTCCCTACCCTCAAGGAGCTTACAATCTAAGGTCCCTAACTCACATTCATACACATACTAGTGTCAACTTTGTCAGGATCTAATTTACCTACCAGCATGTCTTTGGAGTGCCTGGAGGAAACCCACGCAGGCACAGGGAGAACATGCAAACTCCAGCCAGGTAGTATTGTGGTTGGGATTCGAACCAGCGACCCTTTTGCCGCCAGGCAAAAGTTCTATCCACTACACCCCTCTATATTGACGCTAATATGAACCCTGGCAATGACCTAGATCAAACCTTGCTATACCCATATTTTCCTTTAATTCTTAACGACTTTAAGACCAGGCCTTTTCTGGATCTTTTTTGCTTACAAGTTTCAATTAGTATTTTTGCTAGAAAATGACTAAGAACCCCCAAACAGTATATATTTTTTTCATCAGAGACCCTAGAGAATAAAATGGCGATCGTTGCAATATTTTATGTCACGCCATATTTGAGCAGTGTTTTTTTTTTAAGTACACTTTTTTGAATTACAAAAAAAAAACAACACAGTAAAGTTAGCCCAATGTTTTTGTATAATGTGAAAGATGATATTATGCCAAGTAAACAGATACCTAACATGTTATGCTTTAAAATTGCGGACGCTCGTGAAATGGTGACAAATAAAAATCTCCATAGGCAATGTTTTAAAAAAATTGCAGGTTAACTGTTTGCAGTTACAAAGGAGGTCTGGTGCTAGAATTATTGCTCTCACTCTAGCGATCGCAGTGATACTTTACACGTGTGATTTGAACACCGTTTATATATGTGGGCGCGACTTACTTATGCATTTCTGTGTGCAAGCTCGGAGGGACAGGGAGCTTTACTTTTTTTTTCTTATTTATTTTAGTTTTTATTGTTTTTTATTTTTGCACTGCCCCCTTAATTTTTTTTTTCACCACTTTTATTCCTATTACAAGGAATGTTAGCATCCCTTGTAATAGAAATAAGCATGACAGGTTCTCTTTATTAATAAACATGGATGCAGCGCAGTAAAAACTCATGAGATAATAAGATAAATAAAGTCCTAAGGAGTCCATAAAGACACAGGGTGCATGCAGACAGATCTCCAGGAGGAGCCTATGGTCCACACAAGCAGTGAGCGATCCCTCCACCAGCTAGCATGCTTGTTCACCTTACTGTATGACCCCAGTTCCACTAGAGGGTCAAAAGAGCATATCCACAGATGGACAAAATCGGAGATACTGTAACCTTGCTGTATAAAGGGTAGGATATATCTGGAACCGATCCAAACACTCCTCCAATATCACCAGGCATCTCACTTAGCCGCTCAGTAAGGATGAATTACACCATAAGCAACCATAAGAGAGAATTAACAATCTAAGTGCACACCGTTGGTAGTCCGTAAAATTTATTGATTAAAAATCTATGTACAAGTGTATTGCATAACATAAGGAAACAATGTGTTTCGGCGAGTGGTGGCAGGTGACGTCAAGGTAGGCGCCTCCTCCCGTACGCGTTACGGCAATCACGTGCCTTTGTCAGTGGGGCCTCTTTATTGAGAGATCTGGGGTCACATTTACATTTAAAAGCAAAAAAAAAAGTAATTTTGCCTTTAAGAGAAGAAAAAAATCCTCCCTTTAAGGCCGGGAGTCGGAAATGACATCCGATATCCTCTAAGCCAAGTGGGGGCTATCTTGCACTAACTCCCTTTCCTGCCCAGGCACCCGACACATTGGATCGGCTCTGGGCTAACCGACAGGTCTGACCCCCCCTCCCCTTCTGCAGCCTATAAAAGTGATCCCATGGCGAATCTGCCACCAGGACCACTCAAATTAGATGCAGAGTCGCCTGCAGTACAAAAAAATACCAGGGTTACAATGGTATTTAACATCAAAGTAATGACGGCGGTCTTTAATTTTTTTTATTATTTTTTTACACACTTTTCTTTGTTAACATTTTTATCTCCTACAAGGAGAGAAAAATACAATGTATCTTTCTCTCCTTTCAGAAGCGAAAGAAAACACGGGAGCCAGCTGTAAAGTGACTGATCACTGTAATAGAGATCAGTATCAGAGGGAGTCCTACGTATCAATCAATAGTATGAGACCCGGAGCTCTCAGTGATAGCCTGGTCTGTGCGCTGTGGGCGTGCTATGCGGCACTCTTGCAGTATGAAAACAATTACGCACATATGCTCCCTTATGGTTAAAGGCCCACTTCAGTGAGGCCGAATATATGTGTACTATCAGCGAGAAGGGGTTAAGAAAGATCTCTATACAATATGTACTAGTGATGAGCTAAATTGCCAGCTTCCACTTTGATGAAAATTCAGCAACAATTATGTTATTAAAAAAAAAAAATAGCAGTAAAAGTGGGATATGATCCTCAGGGCAATTATAACATTGTAATCTTGTTACATTGTTTATCAAAGGGTTGGCAGTAGAGCAGGGTTGCCAACTAGAGTTGAGCAAACACCTGGACGTTCGGGTTCTGTGGGTCCGAACAAACTTTGGGAAAAAGTCCGGGTTCGGCACCGAACATTGCCCGAACTTTATCCCGGACCCCGAACCCCATTGAAGTCAATGGCAACCCGAACGTTTAGGCACAAAAATGGCTGTAACAAAGTCCTGGCAAGTTCTAGAGGGCTGCAAAAGGAAGTAAAATGGGGGTAAGAGTAGGGCAAGTGCCCTACAAAAAAATGGGGATAGGGAAAATAAATTAAAATCAAATAAACTAGGAGATGATTTTTGAACAATAATGTGTCACTTGCAGCTGCAGCTAGAACCTCTCCCTTTAGGACTAGGAGATGATTTTTGAACAATAATCTGTCCCTCCAAGCAGAAGCCTCTACCTCTACCAGTCAGATCGCTCAAAGCAGCAGTATGTGAAATCTCAAATTACTCCCACAATCTGATCGTTGTGTACGATCGTAACAAACGTTGTGTTATGAAGGGTTTGATCTGCAATCTGTCACTCAAAGCAGCAGTATGTGAAATCTCAAAATACTCCCACAATCTGATCGTTGTGTACGATCGTAACAAACGTTGTGTTATGAAGGGTTTGATCTGCAATCTGTCACTCAAAGCAGCAGTATGTGAAATCTCAAATTACTCCCACAATCTGATCGTTGTGTACGATCGTAGCGATCGTTGTGTTATGCAGAGTTTGATCTGCAATCTGTCACTCAAAGCAGCAGTATGTGAAATCTCAAATTTCTGCAATCTGTCCCTCAGAGCAACAGTAGTAGTAATCTCAGGATGCAGGATCAGATGTTAAAATGTCTGCAATCTGTCCCTCACAAAAACGCTGGCAGCTTCCTCTCCCTACACTAACCCAAGAGCATGTGACATGCAGCACTGTGACGCCAGCCTCATATAGAGGCTGGGTTACATGATGCACTGGCCAATCACAGCCATGCCATTAGTAGGCATGGCTGTGATGGCTTCTAAGGGCAAACCAGTGAAACGCTTGTTGATTGGCTGCCCTGCAGCTATTCAACATGCGTGATCAACTACCAGAACCCAGAACCCGAACCCGAGCGTTTTTTGAAATGTTCGGATCCGAGTCCCGGACACCCGAAAGTTCGGTACGGACCCCAACATTACAGTCCGGGTGTGCTCAAAAATATTGCCAACCTCCCACAGCATTTTTTGCTGGCAAAACATGGAAAATTTACTGGTGGAGCACATTTTTTTACTGGCAACCTGAAAAATAACATAACTCCTATTAAAAACTAAGACAATTGATATTGAAAAAACAACATGGAATCACTGACAATACCCATATCAAGCAGTTTGCCAGGTTTACACTTAAAAAGTCAGCACAGCATGACAAATTATCAGACCCTGATATTTATAGATAATTGTAAAAATCACTAATTTTTATGAACTGTCAGTAAATTTACTGGCGGTTGGCAACCCTGCAGTAGAGTAAGCTTTATGGTTATGGTTGGCCTTGCTTCTCAGCAAAGCCATTAATCTCAATGTCAGCACTGAAAAGGTGATCACATGGCTTTCTTAGAAAACAAATCCTTGTATTTTTGACATTCCTCAAAGCAGTCTGCATGGCGAAACATGAGCTAACTGTAGATGAAATTTCAGTGAAAATGTTACATTTGCTGTAAAATCATTCCTCACAAAAAAAAAAAAAAAAAGATGGACATCGATCTCTTGCCTTTCAGGGTCTACATAGTTGGCTTTACTGCTATAAACTTTGATCCAACCACAGACACTATCAATGAAGATCAGTCAACAGCAACTGTTGCCAGCTTCTCTGGTTCTGCTTCAACAACTTCTACTTTTAGAACAGGTATCCATGTATTGCACTGTACTGTATTTATAGGTAACATTATTCACATTTATCATTTGCGATATACATTTTGGAGATGATCACCTATATTTGTATATTGAATTATTTTTAAGGTCATGCAGAGATACCAGGCAGTGTGCAAATTGTTCGCTCACCCTCGAGGGATGCTATGAACATCACCTTCCAAGGTTTTGAGACTCCATCTGGACCCATAGTGGCTTATGCCATCATCATGACAACCAATTTACATGGTAGGAACAGCAATCATAATAGAATTATACAAATTAGTTGCAGATCTATTAAAGTGAGCATGCCTTAAACTGGTCTTGCATTTTTTGAAGGATTAGGTTTCTTGAGTCTAATGCCTCGCACACACGGGACGACGATCGCATTCAACACGTCGTACTCACGACCGTTGCATGCGGAATCGATCGTTTGTGGCCGCGCTTTCAACAGTTGAACATACGACGGTCGTACATGGGAGTTGTATGTGCAGACTACAAAACTTGGTCGTACCAACAAGCTTGCATACGACCGTTGTATCGTGTGTAGAGCAGTTGGGTACAACAAGTTGTATTGTGCTTAACACGCATGCGCCAAGTCCACTTCAACTAACACGAAATTAGATGAAGGAGCCCAAAGGGTGACACTACTTCCTCTTTATACGCTCGTTCGCGTCATCACGTTCGGCTGGCCGCAAGTTGTATGTACGACCGTCGGGTGCATGTCAGTATGCTATTTACATTATGCAACATACGATTCAACACGGTTGTACGTGCGATCGTCGTCCCGTGTGTACGAGGCTTTAGAGTCCATTGAAATCATTGTGTTGGTTGTCTCATAGACTTTTATTGTGAAAAGGATCAGTAAACCACAACCCTTGTGTCATACTGCAGAGCAGAAAGCAGATCCGTAATACATAATGACCTAACATGACTTCCATCATATTAATTTAGAATTAAAAATTATGACTAGCGCACACCTATTGTTAACATTATTTTTAAAAATCCCTTGTTTTTTGGGATGCCTCAAACAAAATAAAAATGAAAATAATGATTTTTTTCAAGAAAAAAATAAAAAGTGAAACTGAATCTATCAAATATAAGAAATATTATCAGGTTGTTGAAAGTTTTGTCTTTGTCCATTTATCATTTAATCCTATTAGTCATTCTCGTATGTCTTTTAGGTCACAAACCAACTAAAGGGTCTTTATCAAAGACTTATAATGATTTCAAGAATGGGTTGACCAGGGCCTATGTGACCTCCGTCATTGAGCAGCAGAATATGCAAAAAGATGACCTATTGAATAAGATAAGTGTCCAAGTGGGAGATAGCACTGTTTCAAGGGGATACTTCAATGGACCATTGGACCCCACATTACACTACAGGTAAAGAAGTTGCTTCCACATCCATCCAACAAGACATATCTTGTGTTTAAAAATCAAGAATCCCATACATTCTTTAGACATCAGACATAAGCTCTGTTGAACTGACTAGCCCTAGAAGGATTTAAAACGTTTAAAATATAGATTTTAAGTAAGATCTCTTCATAAAAGTTGCTATTGATGAGTGAAATTGTTAGTTTTAATTTTGGTAAAATTTCAGCAACCATTGGGTTATTTTTGTTAATTTTAAAAACAAAAGCATGTGATTATCCAGTTATAGACGGAGATTATTTAAAACCATGCTCTCTTATAACTACTACAATCATAACATGGTGTTCAAAATTGATATCACAATAATCAAAAAAATATATATATAAGTGCTATATATAACAGAGGATTAAAGTTCATAAGTGATAACAGTGCGCTTGCCTATAGACCAGTAAAAACAAAGTGATCTAGTGCGAAAAAGTTCATAATATGGTGGTAGCAATGCCTTCCTGTATTCCAAGACAGGGGATGCAATGGTTAAAAGTCCACCAACACCAAGGCGTCCCCACACAAGTGCCGTGCTGTGATCCTTTCCACCCTGGGTGAGACTAACAAGACACACCACGTCTGCCTATTGGGACGCAGATGCAACACAGCGCGGCGTCCCCGGATAATTCTAACATGCAAGTTTTTACCTGCACTTTGTAAGTGTGGTTTTAAACCTTTTTTATCAATAAATTTGATGTACTTCACCATGGAAAGTTCTCTTTTCTCATCCTCCTTCTGGGTGTGCTTCTGACAAGCACTAAAGACACAGGAGTGCTGGTTATGGTGGATATATCCAGAGTGGATTAACCACTACACATGCGAGATTTGACTGCCTGTAGTGGGGGTCAAATCTGTCTGGTGAGTGCGCTGTGTGTGCCACAAAGTAATCTAGTGCAAAAGTTCTTAATATGGGGGATATTAAGAACTTTTGCACTAGATTACTTTGTTTTGGTGGAAAGGATCAAGGCATGGCACTTGTGTGGAGACACCTTGGTGTTGGTGGACTTTTATTATTATTATTATTATACAGGATTTATATAGCGCCAGCAGTTTGCGCAGCGCTTTACAAAAATGAAGGCAGACAGTACAGTTACATCACAATTTGGTACAAGAGGAATCAGAGGGCCCTGCTAGTTAAAGCTTACAATCTAAGAGGGAGGGTCAATTGATACAAAAGGTAAAAGCTGTGGGGGATGAGCCATTTTTAACCATTGCATCCCTTGTCTTGGAATACAGGAAGACTTTGCTGCGAAAGTAACAAAGTAATCTAGTGCAAAAGTTCTTAATATGGGGGATATTAAGAACTTTTGCACTAGATTACTTTGTTTTTACTGGTCCATAGGCAAGCGCACTGTTATCACTTAGGAACTTTAATCCTCTGTTATATATAGCACCTACATATAAACAAAGTCAATCAGCGCAGTCCAATAATCAAGCTAGCAGCTGAACACTATAGGCACAATCCTACAGAGATATCCAAAGTATAAAAAAGTGCAGCGCTGTAAATATAATTTCTTCCGAACAGGTCACACCCAGTGTAGATTTGTGAACAAATATTCAGATAATAGTGCTCGGGTGCCACTCTTCCTCCACCATCCACACTAGCAGCTCACCTCCCCTATCAGGCTCTTATTACAGGAGCCTAATAGCGCCTGTTGTCACAATCATATGGACAGATGTAGAATCCCCATGGGCGAATGGTACCAATATTCCCACTTCAGAAATGCTCCAGTCAGGGTCAATCGCTCCAATCCAATAGTGAGTGACATAAAAACAAAGGAGAACCACATCTAGTGCTCTCTGTATTGTAAAACACTTTATTAAGATGAAGGAAAAGTACTCACAAATAAGGCACTTAAACCAAGTGCCTGGCTGAACAGCATACAGCATACAAGATGACACACACATCTAAGTCTGGAGACAGCGGCGGCCATGGATGACGTCACTTCCCGTTCCGGACGCGTTGCGTTCCACAGACCGGAACTTCTTATTTTGCCTTATTTGTGAGTACTTTTCCTTCATCTTAATAAAGTGTTTTACAATACAGAGAGCACTAGATGTGGTTCTCCTTTGTTTTTATGTCACTCACTATTGGATTGGAGCGATTGACCCTGACTGGAGCATTTCTGAAGTGGGAATATTGGTACCATTCGCCCATGGGGATTCTACATCTGTCCATATGATTGTGACAACAGGCACTATTAGGCTCCTGTAATAAGAGCCTGATAGGGGAGGTGAGCTGCTAGTGTGGATGGTGGAGGAAGAGTTGCACCAGAGCACTATTATCTGAATATTTATTCACGAATCTACACTGGGTGTGACCTGTTCGGAAGAAATTATATTTACAGCGCTGCACTTTTTTATACTTTGTATATATAGCACCTATATATATTTGTTTGATTATTGTGATATCAATTTTGAACACCATCTTATGATTGTAGTAGTTATAAGAGTGTGTGGTTTTAAATAATCTCTATCAATTTTTGGCTACTAAGTAGCTATATCACAAGCAGCTCTTTTTCAGGATCTATTTAGCACTATTAGCACTTTATAAATTTTAAATCTAATTGATCTAAATTAGGTTAATATCCTTTACGTGGGTTTGGGTTGGATTATTTTTACCCCTTATATATATGAAACCAATTATAACATGGTGAACGTGTGGTTTTGTTTATCAAAGGGGTGGCAGTAGGGTGGGCAATATGGTTAGGGTTGGATTTGTTTATCAACAAAGCCATTAATCTCAATGTCAGCACTGGGATGGTGATCACATCCGTTTCCCAGAAAACAAATCCATGTTTTTTGGTATTCCTCTAAGCAGGCTGCATGTTGACACATGAGGGTAATATCAATGAAATTTCAGTGAAATTGCAACATTTGTGAATCAATTGCAGAGAAGGAACTAGGTAGATCATAAGCTTATTAATAGCATGCACTGCCAAACTGCGGTTTCCAAAGCGAGCAAAGTCCTTTCTTGTATTAAGAGAGGTGTGGACTCCAGGGAGAGAGATATAATTTTGCCTCTGTACAAATCATTAGTAAGACCCCATCTGGAATATGCAGTTCAGTTTTGGGCATCAGCTCACAAAAAGGATATCGGGGAACTGGAGAAAGTGCAGAGAAGGGCAACCAAGCTGATAAGAGGCATGGAGGAGCTCAGCTATATTAGAGCAGCGTTTCTCAACTCCAGTCCTCAAGGTGCCCCAACAGGTCATGTTTTCAGGCTCTCCATTATTTTGCACAGGTAATTTGATCAGTTTCACTGCCTTAGTAATTACCACAGCCGTTTCACCTGAAACATGACCTGTTGGGGCGCCTTGAGGACTGGAGTTGAGAAACACTCTATTAGAGGAAATGAATGTATTCTCTCTTGAGAAGAGGAGATTAAGGGGGGATATGGTCACCATGTATAAATACATAAGTGGTCCATGTGGTAAATTTGGTGTAGAGTTATCCACTTTAAGATCATCACAGAGGACAAGGGCACACTCTTTACAACTGGAGGAAAAGTGGTTTAATCCCCAAGTACGGAATGGCTTCTTTACAGTAGGAGCTGTGAAAATGTGGAATAGTAGATTGTTTTAAAAAAATATATTTTTTCTAGATACACATAATATTACGGGATGCTAATATTTATAGGTAAAGTTGATCTGAGGAATATCTGTTTGCCTCTTGGGGAATCAGGAAGCAATTTTTGCCCTGATGGAGCAAATTGGATCATGCTTTATTGGGATCAACTGTGGGTTGTACAAGCTGGGACTTAACCCTTGGGTGGTTCAGTGGATATGCAGTTGGCTAAAGGATAGATCCCAGAGTGTGGTTGTAAATGGGGTTCACTCAGAACAGAGACCAGTCACTAGTGGGGTACCACAAGGCTCTGTATTGGGTCCTGTTCTATTCAACCTATATGTAAGTGATATAACTAAAGGTTTGCTGGGCAATGTATGTCTCTTTGCTGATGATACAAAGGTGTGTAATAGGGTTGATATCCCTGGAGGTGTCTGTAACATGGAACATGATTTGGCATTGCTGGAAGATTGGTCAAAGCAGTGGAGACTGCAGTTCAATATTTCTAAATGTAAAATAATGCATCTAGGGAAAAATAACCCGCTTAGAGAGTACAGCATTGGGGGCACAGTGTTAGCCAGCACTACAGAAGAAAAAGATTTGGGGGTGCTTATTTCAGATGATTGCAAAATGAGCAAACAGTGTGACCAGGCAGTGGGAAAAGCAAATAGAATTCTGGGATTTATCAGTAGAGGGGTCACCAGCAGGAGGAAGGAGGTTCTGATTCCTCTATATAGATCTTCAGCGAGACTTCACTTAGAATACTGTGTCCAGTTCTGGAGACCACACTTACAAAAAGATATTGATAAAATAGAACGAGTTCAGAGATGGGTAACAAAAATGGTGAAAGGTCTGGGGGATAAAACATATCAAGAGCGACTTCAGGAACTTAATATGTACAGTCTGGAGGAAAGAAGGGAGAGGGGAGACATGATTGAAACCTTTAAATACATTAAGGGGGTGAATAAGGTTCAGGAGGGCAGTCTTTTCAATATGAAACCAAAATCAAGAACACGGGGACATGACCTCAAACTAACTGGGGGGAAGTTCAAAACTAATCTTAGAAAGTATTATTTTACTGAAAGGGTGGTTGACGATTGGAATAAACTACAAACAGAGGTTGTGAGACAGTCAACAGTAAATGGCTTCAAACATGCTTGGGATAAACATAAATCCATAGTCAGACAACAAGGTTAATGTAAAAAAAAAAATATATAAAAAAAAAATAAAAAAATTAAAAATAAATAAATAGGGGCAAACTCGATGGACTACTCAGTCTTTTTCTGCCGTCACTTTTCTATGTTTCTATGTATTGGATTGTGTATATAGGACTGTATCATTTTTTTTTCCCTTTGATTGGTTGAACTGGATAGACTTTTTTTCAACCAGACTAGCTTTATAACTATGCAGCAACATCATTCCTCCCAAATAATAAGATGGATGCTGATCTTTTGACTTTCAGGGTCTACATAGTTGGCTTTACAGGTATAAACTTTGATCCAACCACAGACACTATCAATGAAGATCAGTCAACAGCAACTGTTGCCAGCTTTTCTGGTTCTGCTTCAACAACTTCTACTTTTAGAACAGGTATATACATATACAAATTGTAATGTATTTACAGTTAAAATATTTCACATTTACTATTTGTGCTTTACACACTTTACTTTTTTTCACTTATTTCCTAAAGAACATCTATGCCCTCCAGCCCTCCAATCCTTCCCTAACCCCCCTCTACACTACCCCCCTGCACCCGCACATTGTTTTAAAATAAAAATGATCCTAGTAATGTAACCCAATTCCATCCATCTTTTGGCCAAGCCAGAGATGGTTTGGGTGTTTACTGTAGCACTCATTGACACATGCTTGTCTGACAATGATTGACAATGATGTCTGTGCTCTGTTCAGTCTTGCGGTACCATAATCTTGATCTGTTGTAATGTTGAACTCCTAGGGGGTGGATCCATGACAGCCATAAGGTAAGGAGTTGAATGATGAGGCCTTTCATCCAGGCCTAAATCGAGCCTCCATAAATGGTGAAGGAGGACACAGCCTGTGTTCTAGGAATAATTACATCTTAAATTTGAACCTGAGGATACCAGAGAGTCCCATTCCCTAGACTTGGAAAACAAAAACTGTTACTGCTATTTACTGAACCTGCATCATTTTTTATGTAGCCCACATATACTTTAACTTGCCTATACATGGAGATGTGCTAACAATACTGAATTCTTTTTCAGGTCATGCAGAGATACCAGGCAGTGTGCAGATTGTTCGCTCATCCTTAAGGGATGCTATGAACATCACCTTTCAAGGTTTTGAGACTCCAAATGGACCCATAGTGGCTTATGCCATCATCATGACAACTGATTTAAGTAGTAAGAACAGTTAACCTAATAGAGTTATACTAACTAGAAGCATAACTGTGAAACTGAGCAAATGCAATGTATGCTTTTAAATTGTTTGACTTCTATATATACAGTATCATTGTACTAACTGTAACTTGTAAAAACCAACTAGCTCATGACCTCATGTCCTTTGAATGTTTGATAATTGGATTTGCTAAAGAGCACAGCCAGCCTTGCTAAGAATAACCTGTTTAAAATATGATGTACTTAAACTCAAGCCGGGTACACACTTTATATTTTTGTTCTTCATTCAACCCCGCGGTTGAGCAAAAAAAAAAATGTCAGCTCCGGTCGGAGCCCCTGTACCATGTAACCATGTGAGATCTCCCCTGCTGCGCTGTTATGTTCTGACGGGGCGACGGCCCCCTGCCAGAACACTCAGATCAGAGCTCTCTGTCATTGGCTGAGAGCGCTAATTGGGAGTCGGATGGATGCTGGCTTATCCTAAATAGCCACGGGCCAAATGTCGGCCATTTTTTTTTTTTGAACCAGCAAATGTCTCCTGACATTCTGCACATGCGCTTACGTTTATGCTTCAATATATCCAATGTTTACCTTAGAGTGAAACTTCAGTTTGCCCCCTCTCTGCCCTCTTTGGAGCAACCCCGTTACAGTTTATACATAAAAATATATATTTATTTTTTCCCTTGGATATTTAGTTGCAGTTGATACAGTTGTGTGATAGCACTGGTCCTCTTCTTTTTAGTCTGGTAGACGTCTGCAGTAGCCGATGGCTCATGATGACCTGCAATTACTTTCTACAGCAATCTTCTATCAGCTCATGATTATGAGCCTTTAGGGGGGCAGGTCCATGACAGCTTTGCATTGTATATATATATATGTATATGTTTGAATTGTATTCACTAAAGAGCACACCTCAGCCCTACTAAGTATACACAAAAGTACTTACACTTATTAAACATTTTTTATAGTGTATATTTTTTTTATAGCATATGTAATTTACATAGGTGTATCTTTGAGATAAGCCCCCTTTGGAGCACCCCAAACTGTTTAAATCTAATATATCTAAAATATCTTATATTTATATAAAACTTTTTTTATAACTATTCTTTTGTCTAGTTAACATTCAAACTGACTATTCTTGGCATTTATGAAGAATAAGGTGGCCTGAGTCTATTATGCTTTAAGTGTTAATACAACAAAACACTGCGTTCCTTAATAGCATACAAATCAATCAATAAACAGAAATAATAAGATAAATTAAGCAGCTGCTATATAATATAAAAAAAATTTAAACAGGTCAACTATATCCGTGATAGTGATAGCAGCGCTAAAACTATATAAATACTTGTGCAAATAAATTTTGTGCAAAAAGGTGCTAGTGCAAAATATCAACAGTGCAACCTTCGATAAAGTGCAAAGGTAAGTCCTCCTTGGGTTAAGCACCCATGCTGTTTCAAAACAGAGTCCTTCACCTTCAGTCACTTATGTGCAAAAAAACAAATAATAGTGCAAAATATCAACTGTGCAGCATTGAATAAAGTGCAAAGATAAATCCTCCTTGGATTAAGCAGCTATGCTGTTTCAATACAGTGTCCTTCACCACCGGTCACCACATGCGTGTGCACACATTGGGGGCTCACCAGAGATCAAAGGTAAAATAGCTCGTCTTTCCAAAGATAGAGGGGGGTCATCACACAATGACCTTCTTAAGGGTAACCTCCACAGGGGCTCGTTACTCTCCAGCATATGTAGTCATGGGAAACAAGCAAGAAAGACACTCATAGTGTATCTCTTTAACCACTTCAATACCATGCACTTAGAACACTTCCCTACCAGACCAATTTTCAGCTTTCAGTGCTGTTGCGATTTGAATGAGAATTGCGCGGTCGTACGACGCTGTACCCAAACAAAGTTTTTATCATTTTGTTCCCACAAATAGAGCTTTCTTTTGGTGGTATTTGATCACCCCTGTGGTTTTTATTTTTTGCGCTATAGAAAAAAAAAAGACCGAAAATTTTGAAAAAAATAAATTTTTCTTTGTTTCTGTCACAAAAGTTTGTATAAAGTACATTTTCTCCTTCACTGACAGGCACTGATGTGGCTACACTGATGGACACTGATGAGGCTACACTGATGGGCACTGATGAGGCAGTACAGATTGGCACTGATGAGGTGACACTGATAAGGTTGCACTGATGATGGGGCACATATACAGCACTGATGGGCGGCACTGACAAGCAACACTGACGGGCACTGATACGTGGCACTGATATGTGGCACTGATGGACACTCCTAGGCGGCACTGATAAGTGGCACTGGGCACTGATAGGTGGCACTTTTAGGTGGCACGGGTGGGCACTTTTAGGTGGCACAGGCGGGCACTTTTAGATGGCACAGGTGGGCACTGATAGGTGACACAGGTGGGCACTGATAGGTGTCACAGGTG
This sequence comes from Glandirana rugosa, assembly GCA_018402905.1. Classification (NCBI taxonomy): domain Eukaryota; kingdom Metazoa; phylum Chordata; class Amphibia; order Anura; family Ranidae; genus Glandirana; species Glandirana rugosa. The sequence continues at coordinate 504,059 of BLSH010550039.1, read as the reverse complement.
GGCACAGGTGGGCACTTATAGGTGGCAGTGGTGGGCACAGGTGCAACAAGCACTGTTAGGGATGGCACTGGCAGGCATCATACATGGGCACAGTGCGATCCCTACAGTGCACAATAATGCCCTTACCTGGTGGTCTAGTGGGGGCTCCCTGGTGGTCCTGGGCGGCCTCTGATTTCCTTCCCTGGTGCTCCTGGGCGGCCTGTGTGTGATGTCCGGGGGGGGGCTCCCAGATTGTCCTGATCCGGCTCCCTGGTGGTCCAGTGGGGTGATCCTGAGGGTGGCTGCGCTGATAAATGTTCAGCGCAGCCCCCCCCCTGTTAGGAGAGCAGCCGATCGGCTCTCTGCTGCTCAGGTCTGCAGACCTGAGCAGAGGAAAAGCCGATCAACGGCTCTTCCTATTTACACTGTGATCAGCCGTGATTGGTCATGGCTGATCACATGGTAAAAGGCTTCGGATCGAAGCCTTTTACCTCGGTCAGTAATGCGGTGGGTCAGCCTGACCCACGGCACCACCGATCGCCGTGATGCGCGCCCCCAGGGGCGCGCGATCGCGGATTATCCTGAGGTTGTCAATAGACGTCCAGTCAGGATAATGAACCCCCCACCCGGACGTCATTTGTCTATACGCCGGGCGGGAAGTGGTTAAATGTAAACATTTATTTAACAACACCAAATGCACTTACATTAAAACACTTTAAAATTGCCAGTTTCATTTAGTCAGATTTTCCTACCGCTCGGCCATCCAACGCTCCTCTCCTCCAACTCCTGAGCGTCCCAGCCGTCGGCACGAACGTTCACCTCGGGTCGCCGTGTGGCCACGGCTGACGCCTTTAGTCACTTCCGACTTGATCACAGGGCCCTGTGATCAAGTCGGAAGTGATGAAACGCGTCAGTGCGTGGCCACACGGCGACCCGAGGCGAACGTTTTTGCCGACGGCTGGGACGCTCAGGAGTTGGAGGAGAGGAGCGTTGGATGGCCGAGCGGTAGGAAAATCTGACTAAATGAAACTGGCAATTTTAAAGTGTTTTAATGTAAGCGCATTTGGTGCTGTTAAATAAATGTTTACATTTAAAGAGATACACTATGAGGGTCTTTCTTGCTTGTTTCCCATGACTACATATGCTAGAGAGTAACGAGCCCCTGTGGAGGTTACCCTTAAGAAGGTCATTGTGTGATGAGCCCCCTCTATCTTTGGAAAGACGAGCTATTTTACCTTTGATCTCTGGTGAGCCCCCAATGTGTGCACACGCATGTGGTGACCGGTGGTGAAGGACACTGTATTGAAACAGCATAGCTGCTTAATCCAAGGAGGATTTGTCTTTGCACTTTATTCAATGCTGCACAGTTGATATTTTGCACTATTATTTTGTTTTTTGCACATAAGTGACTGAAGGTGAAGGACTCTGTTTTGAAACAGCATGGGTGCTTAACCCAAGGAGGACTTACATTTGCACTTTATCGAAGGTTGCACTGTTGATATTTTGCACTAGCACCTTTTTGCATTTTTGCACAAAATTTATTTGCACAAGTATTTATATAGTTTTAGCGCTGCTATCACTATCACGGATATAGTTGACCTGTTTAAAAAATGCTTTAAGTGTTGTTTAGATGTGAGCTTAGCCACAAAGACAGTGCATTGATTTCAATGAGTCAGTCAGATTTGCATTTGGAGAAGGATCCATAAAGCACAAGCATTGTGTGACACTTCAGAGCAGAACACAAATCCAGGATATGTAATGAGCTAACATGGTTGCCTTTATGTACTTATTACATATTATACCTAGAAACACTTCTTGCTAAAAATATTTTAACAAACAGAAATCCTTAATTAAAAGGTTTTCTAAAACATTAAAGTGGTTGTAAAGGCAGAATGTTTTTTTGGACCTTACTGCATTCTACGCAGTAAGTTTAAAAACCTTCTGCCTACAGCATCCCACACAATCCCCCCTAAATACATACCTGATCAGCAGTGGCCTGTCCATAAGGGGCGCAGGGGCGCCGCCCCCATCCATGCGCCCGGCCCCCTAATCTACTGTGGGGCGCTGGCGCATGGATTCCAATGGAGGTTTTTTTTTCTTGAAGCATGTGATTAGAGCCAGAGGCTCTAATAGGCTTCAAAAAAGAGTCAGCTCAGGGCAAAGAGCACACCCACTTGTGTGACAATAGCAAATGAATAGTAGCTATTGTCACATTGATTCTCCTCCTGGCCAATCAGGTCCTGAGACCCATCACCTGATTGGCTCAACGGACAGGCGATCCTATTGGATGCCTAGGAGGAGGAGGGAGGAGAATGACAGCGGAAGCCACCGTAATGCACAGGAGGAGATGTGATGGAAGCCGCCTCCCATAAGAGCCTTGCCTCTACCTAGTGCGGGCTGGATTACCAAGCGACTTGGTACTGGCCAACGGACAGACCATGGGGGGGTGGTGACGAGTCTCCCTCAGCTCTCTCGCTCCTCATTGGCTCAGATACAGCTATTGGCTCCTGCTGTTATCAATCAGAGCAAATAACGAAGGAGAGGGGGTAAACCCCGCTCTGTGTGTCCTATGGTGGGCACTCTGTGGGGGAGGGGCCAGGAGTGACGACAGGGAGGATCAGGGCTGCTCTGTGCAAAATCATTACAAAGAGCAGGTAATTTTAACATGCTTGTTAATTAAATAATAATGAAAAAAAAAAGCTTTACAATCAGTTGAAGAAATAATTTAAAAATAGATTAAACATAAAAACAATATTTTTTATTTCAAAAAGCAAGACCAAATATATCAACCTTAGAAAATATTATTTTAGCATTTTAAGTATATTCATTGGTCATATGTCATCCGCTCCCAATTGGTCATTCTTTTTGTAACTTTTTGCAGGCAACAAACCAATTAAAGGGTCTTTATCAAAGACATATAATGATTTTAAGAATCGATTAACCAGGACTTATGTGACCTCCGTCATTGAACCGCAGAACATCCAGAAAGATGACCAATCACAGAAGATAAGTGTCCATGTGGGAGACGGCTCTGTTTCAAGGGGATACCTCAATGAACCATTGGACCCCACATTGGACTACAGGTAACAAAGTTCCTTTAATCTCCATGCAATGAGATACACATCTTGTGTTTACAAATCTATAATCACATTGATCAGAGATTAGGTTGAACCTACTTTAGGCCAACTGGAGGTGGAAGGATTTGAAAAGATCCAAATATAAATTTTAAAAAGATTTCTACATAATATTTGCTAGTGATGAGCAAAATTGTGAGTTTTCACATTGGTGACATTTCAGCAACAATTGGGTTATTTTATAACAACATAGATATGTGATCCCCAAATGAGTGATAACATGGTGATAATGCGGCTTTTATCGAAGATTGGGCATTTGGTGTTATTACTAGGGTTGACTTTGTTTACCAGCAAAGCCATTGATCTTGATGTCAGCATTGGTATAGCGATCATGTAGCTTTCCTAGAAAACAAATCTATGTTGATGGTATGCCTGCAAGCAGTGTGCATGGTGAAACATCAGTTAATATCAATGGCATTTCAGTGAAATTGTTATATTTGTTGCAAAATCATTTCTCCCAAATAATATAATGGAAGCCAATCTCTTGACTTTCAGGGTCTACATAGTTGGCTTTACCGCTATAAATTATGATCCAGCCACAGACACCATCAATGAAGATCAGTCAACAGCAGCTGTTACCAGCTTCTCTGGTTCTACTTCAACATCCACTATATTTGAAACAGGTATTTGCATATTGAAATGTACATGGACTTTGCATTTTTTACATTTTCTGTTTGTTCTAAACAATTTTTAGTTTATCATTTATATTTTAAAGAACATCTTTAGCCTCCAGCCCCTTAGTTCTTCTCCACTCCCTTTCCTAAACCCTTACTCCTCGCCAACACCTTTATGTAAAAAAGCAATGCTAAATATGTACAATACTTCCTTTGATCGTTTGGCCAGTCCAGAGATAGTTTGGGTCCGTTCTCTTCCTCTCCATTGATGGTGACGGGCATTCCTGATTGAAACACTGATGTTTAGTGTTGCAGTACCATGAGCTCAGGTAGCTGTATTGATGATCCCACAAGGAGTGTATTACAGTAATGACAGCCTTAGCTCAGAGGAAAGGGTTTAATGATGCGAGTTGTCAACTAACTCTGAAGTGTGCATCCACCATTTGCGAAGGAAGACACAACTTGTTCTTTTGGAAAGTGTGGAGACTGCCAGAGCCCAAGGATACCTGAATTCCTCCATTACCAGATCTATCTAAAGTAGCATGATTTTTCTGCTTTTGCTTTATGCATATGCATTTTTTTTAGGTTATTGTAACTGCTTGGAAAATATTCTTTGGGGTTGGGCTTTGATTAATTACTTATTTTATTCACATATTAAGCTATATGTCCATCTAAAACTATCCTGTCCACATGGTGATGATGCTACTATGAGAGACTTATCTGTTGGAACAATTAGCATTGTCCCTTTTGTTAAAGAAGTAGAAAATTGGGATTCTACTGATATAATCCACAGCTAATATTAACATAATACAAGTGATACTAAAGCCTCATACACACGCGCGGATTGTTGGACAACCAAACGTCCAACTTTTGTTCAAATTGGCTGTTGACGGTTGTGTCTAGCGTACTGACGGTAGTCAAGAAATTGGCCAATAAAGCCAAACGTAGTGACGTGTTACGAGTGTATAACCAGGAAGTTCAGGTGAATGGGATTTGTGAATTACGAACACAGGTTTACACGACCAAACTCTTCCTGGATTCTGAGCATGCGTGTTTGCACTTCCAACTTTTTGTTGGACCAACTTCTGTACACACGAGCCAACAATTGGCCAACGCCTTGTTGGCCAACAAAAGTTTTCTAGTCTTTTCAGCCAACTTCTGTTGGCCAACAATTGGAAATTGGCTGTTGGATCGTGTGTACTAACGGTCAGATTATCGGACGACAGGCTGTTGGACAACCGTTGTTGGCCAATTATTGCACCATGTGTACGGGCCTTTAGATAAACAAAAAATGCAATATTACTGCATCCCTGGATTATTTCCTAGATTACAATAAATATAACTGGATACTAATATTTATAGGCAAAGTTGATCCAGGGAATATCCGATTGCCTCTTGGGGGATCAGGAATTTTTTCCCCTGCTGGAGCGAATTGGATCATGCTTTATAGGGTTTTTTTGCCTTCCTCATATATGTCATTCTTTTTTTATTTAGCCCACAATAACACTTTAACTGAATGGAGATGTGATTCTCATACTAAATTATTTTTTAGATCCTGCAGAGATACCAGGCGGTGTGCAGATTGCTCGCTCCTCCTCAAGAGACGCTATGAACATCACCTTCCAAAGTTTTGAGACTCCAGATGCAACCATAGTGGCTTATGCCATCATCATGACAACTGATTTACATGGTAGGACTAGTAGGCTTTATAAAATTATACTAACTATTGGCATAACTGTTAAACTGAGCATTATTTGAACTGAATAGTCTTCCATTTTTTTTAGGAAAAAGTTGTTGTAATCTATATTGCTTTAACTGTACAGTAGTTGAGATTTGATATTAACCACACAAAGAGTTCATTAGTTTCAATGAGTCAGTTGACTCGTAGACTTGCATTGTGAAAGGATCAGTAAAGCACAACCATTGTGTGGCTATATAGTGCAGAAATCAGATCCAGAACATGTAATGAGCTAATAAGGCTTAAATGAACATAATGATGTTGAAGAAAAAAAGAAAAAAATAAGTTTGAATCTATCAAATATATCAAATATAGAAAATATGTTGGTAATGAGAGTATTTTTGTTGGCCATGTCTCGTGCTATCCGATTGGTAATTATTTTTTTTAAATACAGGCAGCAAACCAGCTAAAGGGTCTTTATCAAAGACATATAATGATTTCAAGAATGGGTTGACCAGGACTTATGTAGCCTCTGTCATTGAGCCGCAGAATATCCCAAACACCGACCAATTGAATAAGATAAGTGTCCATGTGGGAGATGGCAGTGTTTCAAGGGGATACTTCAATGGACCACTGGACCCCACATTACACTACAGGTAATGGAGTTGCTTTGGCATCCATCCAACGAGATGTGTTGTAAATATGGGTTGTCAGCTGCAATTGGGTTATTTTAGCAACATTTTACAACACAGGTATGTGATCCTCTATTACTGAAGTCAGTAATAGAATGGTGCTCATTTGACTTTTTTATTAAAAGGTTGGTACTAGGGTAACTGTCATGGCTAGGGTTGTCTTTGTCTATCAACAAATCCATTGAGCTTGATGTCAGCACTTGGATATTGATCAGATTTCCTAGAAATCAAATCCATGTTTCTTTTTTGTATTCCTCTAAGCCAGTGGTTCTCAACTCCGGTCCTCAGGACCCACCAACAGGCCAGGTTTGCAGGATAATTGAAATGCATCACAGGTGATAACATTTGCTGCTCAGTGATTGCAGTATTCTAGTCTGCATCTCCCCAAGGTAATACTGAAAATCTGGCCTGTTGGTGGGTCCTGAGGACCGGAGTTGAGAACCACTGCTCTAAGCTGTCTATATGGTGAAACATGAGCATAATGTTAATGAAATTTCAATTAAATTGTTACATTTGCTGCAAAAATCACTCATCCCAAATAATAAGATCTCTTCTGATCTCTTGACTTTTAGAGTCTACATAGCAGGCTTTACCGCTATCAACTATGATCCAGCTACAAACACCATCAATGAAGATCAGTCAACAGCAGCTGTTACCAGGTCCTCTGGTTCAACTTCTACATTTAGAACAGGTAGAAATATATTGTAATGTATTTACTGTTAACATTTTTCACATTTCCATTCACACTATACCATATTTATTTTATTAATTATATTTTAAAGAACATTTGCAGCCTCCAGACCCCCAGTTCTTCTCTAACCAACACCCCCAAAAAAAAAAAAAAAAAAACTTCCCAACACCAGCACTTTTTTGTTTTAAGATACATTTCTAGTAATGTACCCTAATTACATCTGTCTTCTGGCCAGTCCAGTGATGGTTTGCTCCTTTCTCCTCCTGTCCAGCCATGGCGATGGGAGGTCCATACTGCAGCACTGATTGACACTTGCATAATAATGTGTATTCCCTGTTGAGTGTTGCAGTGCTATGAGCCTGATCTGTTGTAATGGGGGGGGGGGGTGTTGATCTATGTTAGCTGTGGCTCAGAGCCAAGGGGCTGAACTATGTGGCCTTCCATCCAAACCTGAAGTGGGCATCCATAAATGGTGCAGGAGGATACAGTCGGTCTTCTGGGATAAAAAACAGCTTAACCTGTACACAGTCAGAGCCTGGGGCTACCTGAGTACCACCATCATCAGATCTGTCTAAACTATAAGGATTTTTCTACTTTTAAACTTAGAGCTACAATTTATTTTAAGGTGATGTAACTGCTTAAAAGTATTAGTTGAAGTTGGGCTTTAATTTGTTTGCCACCTGCTTTAAATCAGTTTAAATCTGCACGCCCATCTAAAATACCCTGTCCACATGGTGACAAAGCTTCTGAGAGATTTGACTGTAGAGCAATTAGCATTTTCACCCTGTTAAACGAATGAGAAAAATAAGGGATTTCCTGGCAGGATCAACAGGTAAAAATACAATATTATTAATGGGAAGCAAAAGAACAAAAATGTATTAGTTAGCTGGTGACAGACTGCATCAAATATGTATTTTTTCTATTTGGCCCACACTTATATTTTAACTTACCTGTATATGGAGATGTGATACTGATACTGAATTACTTTTCAGATCCTGTGGAAATACCAGGCAGTGTGCAGATCGTTCGCTCATTCTCGAGAGATGCTATGGACATTACCTTCGAAAGTTTTGAGACTCCAAATGAACCCATAGTGGCTTATGCCATCATCATGACAACTGATTTAAGTGGTAGGAACAGCTAACTTTATAGAATTATACTAACTAGTGGCATAACTGTTAAACTGATCATCATTTAAACTGCCCAGATAGCAAGCAATTGAGCTGAAAGTTTTTGAAAATTACTTGCTAAGCTATCGCTAGACTTGCCAGGCTTCACAACTTTGTTGCACAATTGAAGCAAGTGACTCCAGATCAACTTTCTTTGCAAACGTTCTGCAAGTCTGCTGCAAGGTCTGGTTCAGTTATGTTGTGCAATAGTCCTCCCACCACAGGGGTCACTGTGGCTGAATTTTTCATGCTGTACACTTGCAGAGCACTTGAAGCACAAGTTATAGTTGACACTTTTCCAATTTGAAGAAAAAAATTGTGTGGCGAGTCTCTAGCAAGAGCAAAGTTGCATTGGTGAGTCTACAGCAAGAGCTCTGCAAGTGTACAGCATGAAAAATTCAGCCACAGTGACCCCTGTGGTGGGAGGACTATTGCACAACATAACTGTCAACGTGCCAGTGAAAATGTGCAGCAAGTTAGCAAGACTTACAATTCAACACTGCCACAAATTTGTGGCAAATTATCCTTGCTATCTGGGTGACTAATCTTTTAGTTATTGAACGATAAGGTTGCCCGACTCCAGTTGGCTTTAACTGTAGTTGAAACGAGATATTAGCCATAGAGAGAACGCATTAAATTCAAAGAGTTGGTTGTCTCAAAGACTTGCATTGTGGGAAGACTCAGCAAAGCACCACCGTTGTGTGGCACCGCAGAGCAGAAAGCAGATCTAAAATACGTAATGAACTAAAATGGCTTTCTTCATGTATGTCAAAAATTACAAATTATGACTAGAAAACACATATACATATATTGGTAACATTATTTTAAAAAAAACATTTTTTTTTTTACAGGGATACCTAAACATTCAAAAAAAGGCAGATTAAAAAAAAATATTTTTTTCAAGAAAAAGAAAATTAGAGGCTGAATCTATGAAATACAGAATTATTGTGGCATTGAAAGTATTTTTTTGGCCATTTGTCATTAAATCTCATTGGTCATTCTTTTTTTATCTTACAGGCAACACACCAACTCAGGAATCTTTTGCAAAAACATATAATGATTTCAGGTATGGGTTGACCAGGAGTTATGTGACCTCTGTCATTGAGCAGCAGAATATCCAGAACACTAACCAATCAAACAAGATAAGTATCCATGTGGGAGACGGCACTATTTCAAGGGGATACTTTAATGGACCATTGGACCCTGCATTAAACTACAGGTAAGGGAGTTGCTTTGACACCCTTCCAACAAAATACGTTGTAAATGTGATATTTTCACTTTGAGGAGAAATCAGAAACAGTTGGGTTATTTTACATTTTTTTTTCTATTAAGATTTTACAACATGTGATGCTTAAGTCGGTGATAACATGGCTAGACATGTGCACTACCGAAAAATTAGTCTAGCCTCCTTTCATTTGTTTTTGGTTTCCTTTTTCTTTTGTCGGATGATTCGTTATGATCGGCATTCGTTGCTTTGGATCATTCATCATTTCAGATGCATTTGTATTCATTCTGTTCCATTTGTTTAGATGTGGCATTTGTTACTTCAGAAAATTCGTAACTTTGGATGCATTTGTATTCGTTATGTTCAAATTTGAAAAGAAATTCCAAAAAAAATGTAAATTGAATCTATCCCAAATTAGCTGCTATGACGCAGTGACCTGAATAGAAGAATTACTGACTTCAGCTATTTATAATTTAATACTTTATAATAATAAATAATTATTATTATTAATAATAATAATAATAACAATAATAATAATAAAAACTATAATAATAGTTAATCATTTAACCACTTCAGCCCCGGAAGGATTTCCAGCTTTAGGACCGGAGCCCTGTTTGCGATTCGGCGCTGCGTCGCTTTAACTGACAATTGCGCGGTCGTGCGACGTTGTACCCAAACGAAATTTGCGTCCTTTTTTTCCCACAAATAGAGCTTTCTTTTGGTGGTATTTGATCACCGCTGCGTCATTTCTGATCGCCGCTATAAACAAAAGAAGAGCGACAAACCCAAATTTCTTACTTTTTCCTAAAATACAAATCCAAAAAAAAAATATAAAAAAACATTTTTTTTCACCGTTTTTGGCCGATTTATATTCTTCCTCATATTTGCGATAAAAAAAAATCGCAATCAGCGTTTATTGATTGGTTTGCGCAAAAGTGGTCGCGTTTACGGATGATGAGAATTCATTTTTGGGGTTTTTATTTTTTTTTTATTTTTTACTAATAATGGCGGCGATCTGCGATTTTTAGCGGTACTGCGATATTTCAGCAGACATGTCGGACCATTTTGACACTTTTTTGGGACCATTGGCATTTATACAGCGATCAGTGCTATAAAAATGCACTGATTACTGTGTAAATGCCATTGGCAGTGAAGGGGTTAACCTGCAGGGGGCGCGCTAAGGGTTAACTGTGTTCCCTGGGCGTGTTCTAACTGTATGGGGGCTTGCCTAGCTGGGGAAGGGAAGTGGTCACAGCCTTCACGTACAGGAAGGCTGTGATCACTTCCCTTCCCCCTCACACAGAGCGGAGGTCCGTGTTTACATACACGGACCTCCGCTCCTTCGCTCCGGGGGGGCCATCGCGGGTAGCCGGCGGCAAACGAAGCCGCCGCACCCGCTCCCTGGCCCTCCCCGAACACAGTGAGCGCGCGGGCGCGCCTCCGGCGGCGCGCGCGCGCTCACTAAACTCGTTCCCTCAGCCGCCGTCATATGACGGCGTTTTGCGGGAACTAGCCACTTTGCCGCCGTCAGATGCCGATCGGCGGTCGGCAAGTGGTTAACCACTTGGAGCCGGTTCACACAGGGGCGACTTGTCAGCCATCTTGAGTCGCCTGACAAGTCGCGCTCCATGCAGTGCAATGGAACCGTGCTAATAGGAGCGACTCAAGTCGCTCAGACTTAGAAAAAGTTTCCTGTACTAGTTTGAGGGTGACTTCAGGCGACTTGCATTTACTTCTATTACAGAAGTCACTTGCAAGCCAAGGGTTGCGCTGAGTCGTCCCTGAAGTCGGATCGCCTGTGTGTGAAACGGCTGTTAAGGACCCAGCCTCTTTTTGAGATTTGGTGTTTACAAGTTGAAATCTGTTTTTTTGCAAGAAAATCATTTAGAACCCCCAAACATTATATACTTTTTTTTTTCAAACACCCTAGAGAATAGAATGGCGGTCATTGCAATACTTTATGTCAAACCATATTTGCACAGCGGTCTTACAAGTGCAATTTTTTGGGGGATAAAAATTCACATTTTTGAATTAAAAAATACGACAACAGTAAAGTTAGCCCAATTTCTTTTAGGTTGCAAAAGATAATGTTAAGCCGAATAAATTGATACCCAACATGTCATGCTTCAAAATTGCGCCCACTCATGCAATGGCGAAAAATTTTGACCCTTAAAAATCTCCATAGGCGACGTTTAAAAATGTCTACAGGCTACCAGTTTTGAGTTACAGAGGAGGTCTTTTGCTAGAATTATTGCTCTCTCTCTAATGATCACGGCGATACCTCACATGTGTGGTTTGAACACCGTTTTCATATGTGGGCACGACTTACATATGCATTTGCTTATGCTCGGAGGGACGGGCGCTTTCAATTTTTCTTTTCTTATTTATTTTACTTTTTATTCATTTTTTTTACACTGTCCTTTTAAAAAAATACATTTGGGGCACTTTATTCCTATTACAAGGAATGTAAACATCCCTTGTAATAGAAAAAAAATGCATGACAGGACCTTTTAAATATGAAATCTGGGGTCAAAAAGACCTCACATCTCATATTTACACTTTAATGCAATAAAAAAAAATTAAATGTCTTTTTTTAAAAAAAAAAGAGCATTGGGTGGAAGTGACATCATCCAATGTTATGGAGCTGAGTGGAGCCATCATTCCCTCACTCATCTCCACAGCTACTCATGGCTCCGGTAAGTGGCGGAGATGACCAGAGCGCGGCGGAAGGAGAGGGGGCCCTTTCCCGCCCAAATAAAAGTGATCTTGCGGAGAATCCGCCACAGAGACCACTTTTATCTCAAAGAGGACCGCCTGCTGTTGCTGAAAATACTGGGATTATGGCAGCTAGCTGCTTCCATAATAACAGTACTTAGCATCAAAATACCGACGTACAGCTATGGCGGTTTGGGGCAAGTGGATTTGTTTTTTATTAAAACTTTACAAAATAGGCATGTGATGCTTAAGTCAGTGATGACATGGTTAGACGTGCACTACTGAAACATTTGTTTAGTTTCTCTTCATTTGTTTTTTTTTTTTTTCTTTTTGTTTATCGGACCATTCGTTATGATCGGCATTCGTTGCTTCGAATAATTCGTAACTTTACATTTGTATTCGTTATGTTCACTAACAGTTACTTCAGCCAAATTTGAAAGGAAATTCCAATAAAAATGTAAATCGTCTCGGAGATGCCTCCTCGGTGCCTCTCTTTGTCCCTCATTATCTTTTCTGTCTTGTCTTCCCTCTCTTTCACCTTCCTTCTACTTTCTTCTGTTTCTCTCTCTTAACTATGGTAGAATGCTTTAATAAAAATCTCCTTCTCAGTGGTTCCGAGGGTCCGGATGGATCCGTAAGTCCTCTTCGGTGTTCTGGACAGCGAAGTTGTTTCGTATTATGAGAGCGGGGGGGTTGTGTGCCCTGGGGGGTCTTGGTCCTTAACCTGGCACAGTTTGTTCCCAATAGGGGTGCTGGGAAGGGGAGCTGGAGCCGGCCGGGGTGATCTCCCTGTTACTGGTGCTGTTTTATCCTTAGACTGAATTCCAGTTGTTCGTCTTTAAAATATGTTTTAAGTATGCTTAGGGGGAGGCCTTCCCTCGCCCACTGTTTATCTTTTTCTCTGTATATTTGAAATACCAATAAAAACTTTTTCAAAGAAAAAAAATGTAAATCGAATCTATCCCAAATTAGCGGCTATGGCGCAGTGACCAGAATGGAAGAATTACTGACTTGAGCTATTTATAATTTAATAGTTTATAATAAATAATAATAACAATAATCATAATAAAAACTATAATAATAGTTAATAATTTAATTATAATAGAAAATAGGAAAAACTAAATTATCCAAATGTAATCGATTCGTTAAACTCATAGGTTAAATTGTTTTTCTCTCTTTCGGATTTTTGTATTTTCGGATTTTCGTCCTTTCAGATTTTCTTTGAATTTTTATGAATGGATTTTTATATGAATTTTTACTGTGTAAAATTATAATTGTAAACAACGTTTTGTAGGAGTGTGCTCACTTTAGACGGCCATCAATCCTCAAAAGTCCCCTCTAGTAGACAAGGTGTTACGCTTGTTCTATCTTCTCTTGCTTGTTCTTTCGGATTTTCGTTCTTTCTGACAATTTGTTTTCGCATGCATTCGTCAAAAGCGTCTTTCATTCACTTGGATGCTTTTGAATGAAGGAATATGCCTAATTTAGTCCGATATGAATTTGTAATGAAACGAATTGCACATGTTTAGACGTGGCTTTTTTTAAATAAAGGGTAATACTAATTAGTATGGTTAGGGTTGTTTTTGTTGATCACGTGGCTTTCCTAGTAGACAAATCCAAGCTGCTGTATAATGAAACATGGGGTTAATGTTGGTGAAATTGCAGTGACATTAAAACAAATCTATGTTTTTGGTATGCCTGTAAGCAGTCTGCATGGTAAAACATCAGTCAATGTCGATGGAATTTCTGTGAAATTTTACACTTGCTGCAAAATCATTCCTCCCAAATAATAAGATGGCCATTGATCTTTTGAATTTCAGGGCCTACATAGTAGGTTTTACCGCAATAAACTATGATCCAGCCACAGACACTATCAATGAAGATCAGTCAACAGCAACTGCTTCCAGCTTCTCTAGTTCTACATCAACAACTACTACAGGTATATACATATTGTAATTAAGTTACAGTTAGCATTTTTTAAATTTTCTATTTCTGCTTTATGTTCTTTAGTTTATCATTTATCTTAAAGGACATCTGTAGCCTTCAGCCCCCAAATCCTTCCCTAACCCTTCCCTAAACACTTTCCCCTTGCACCTGCACCTTTTCCTAAAAATTACCCTAATTCCATCCATCTTTTGGCCAGTCCGGTGATGGTTTTGGTTGTTCTCCTCTTGTTCAGCCACGGTGAAGGCAGTTCTTATTTCTTATTTGATGTGTGTACTTTGTTCAATGTTAAACAAAACCAAAGAAATTCCCGGCTCAACTTACCAACCAGTTTACAACCAACCAAATTATCCTGTCTAAAAGTATGAGTTAAATACACACACAATTGCACACATTTGCCAATACATGCTTCAGAGCCCTTTCAAGGCACCCCAGTATTATCTGCAGTTCTAACTCAAACTTTTGAGAGCCTTCACAGTAGAAGCACATGCATTTATAATGGATAGGAAGGGGGCAGGTGAGCCTGGAGGGAGCCCACCCCTCCTTAAAGGCACAGGGGCGCACTGGACACCCAGCATATAGCACAATGGAAGCAAAGGTGTCCAGTGCATCCCCTAACCTATATTTCAACAATACAAACAAATGGCCACTGCCCTTGCCTATAACTGGCATTTGCAGCAAAGAGCACATGGAGGGGCAATGCATGCAAAACAAAACCAAAGAAATTCCCGGCTCAGCTTACCGACCAGCCTGCAACCAACCAAATTATTCTAACAGTATGCATTAAAAACAAGGGTTTAGCTTGCACACAATTGCATAAGCTGCAGAGCCCCTTCAAGACACCACCATTATTATCTGCAGTCCTAACTTTAAGTTTTGAGAGCCTCCACAGTGGAAGCACATGCATTATAATGGATAGGCAGAGGGCAGGTGACCTTGGAGGGAGCCCATCCCTCCTTAAAGGCACAGGGACGCACTGGACACCCAGCACATAGCACAATGGAAGCAATGGAAGCAAAAGTGTCCAGTGTGTCCCCTCACCCATATTTCAACAGTATAAATGGAATTTAGAGTTAGGACTGCAGATCATACTGTGGTGCTTTGTTCAATGTTGCAGTACTATGAGCTCTGGCATATGTAATGATAGACCTCCAGTGTACGAAATCAAGACAGCTTTGGCTCAGAAGTGTGGGGGGTTGAATGATGTGGCCTTCCATCCAAACCAGAAATAGGCATCCACAAATAGTGGAGGAGGACACAGCCTGTCCTCTGGGACTAATTACAGTTTAAATTTGAAGACAGTCAGAGCTTGAGGAGACCTGAGCAACCCTGTTATCAGATCCATCTAAACCAGGGGTCTTCAAACTACGGCCCTCCAGCTGTTTCAGAACTACATGTCCCATGAGGCATTGTAAAACTCTGTCGTTCACAGACATGACTATGCATGATGGGAATTGTAGTTCCTGAACAACTGGTGAGTCATAGTTTGGAGACCCTGATCTAAACTATCAGCTATATAATGTTTTAAGATTTTGTATCTGCTTGAAAATTAGTAGTTGTTGGGCTTTAATATGTTTTTTTAAAGTCCATTTAAAGCTCCATGTCCCTCTATCACTACCCTCTTTACATGTTGGACAACACTGCTGTGAGATTTCACTGTAGAACAATTAGTCTTATCGCCCATTAAAGTGGGAGTATACCCTCCTATGGGTTTCAGCCAAGGAAGCTGACATCTTAGCCTCTGTTTAATCTGCATCTGCCATGATGCTGCACATGTGATCCATTATGACACCACCCATTGGATGGTTTGATAGTTTGGTTGAGAGCACAACCAAGGAGACAGCTAGCATTCCCGGCATGCCGGGAATATTAACTCATCTTTGACACTATCAATTCTATGGGTAGACTTCCGCTTTAAAAGGAAACTGAACAAATAAGGGATCTACTAGAATCAGCAACAGGTAATAATATATTACAAGGGGGGCCCTGAAAAGCAAAAACTGCAATTTTACTGCTGACATCTTATGTCATTTTTTAATTTAGCCTACACTTGCACTTTAACTTACCTGAAAATGCAAAGGTTATACTGGTGCTGAATTATTTTTCAGGTCCTGCAGAATTACCAGGTGGTGTTCAGGTTGTTCGCTCATTCTTGGGGGATGCTATGAACATCACCTTCCAAAGCTTTGACACTCAATATGGACCCACAGTGGCTTATGCCGTCATCATGACAACTGATTTTACTGGTAAGAACAGCAAACTAAATATAATCATCCTAAATAGCAGCATAACTGTGAAACTGATGAAATGTATTATGTATGCATTGTAAATGTATCTATGTATTTTAAATGTTTGACTTCTATATATATCAACCAGCCATGAAAGCCATTTAACCGGTTCCCGACCGCATAGCGACTATAATCAGCGACAGTGTGGCTCTGTCCCGCTTATAGTCGTCACTCGTGGGCACAACGGCCTGAGCGAAGCCGAGAGTCGGGTGGACTCAATGTCCACCGGCGACCTGTGATGGCCTGTGACAGAGCCAGAATGGGGAACCACCGATGTTAACATGGCGGTTCCCCGTTCTGACAGGCGGCATGTAAAAGATGTACTGATCCCTGTACTCGGGATCAGTTAGATCTCTGGTGCCCCTGGCAGCTCAGCCCCTCACAGTTAGAACACACCTAGGGAACACAGTTAACCCCTTCACTGCCCCCTGCAGGTTAACCCCTTCACTGCCAATGACATTTATACAGTAATCAGTGGATATTTAAATTTCTGATCGCTGTATGTCATTGGTCCCAAAAAAGTGTCAAAAATGTCCGACGTGTCCGCCGCAATATCACAGTCCCGATAAAATTTGCAGATCCCTGCCATTATTAGTAAAAAAAAAAATTGTAAAAACACCAGAGAGGAATTCTCATGGTTTGTAAACGCGGCAGCTTTTGTGCAAACCAATCAATAAACGCCAATTGCGATTTTTTTTCTTTTACCAAAAATATGAGAAAGAATATAAAATCGGCCAAAACCAATGAATACATTTTAAAAAATTTTGGGGATTTGTATTTTAGCAAAAAGTAAGAAATATTGTTTTGTTTTTTTGCAAAATTGTCGCTCTTTTTTTGTTTATAGAGGTGATCAGAAATGACGCAGAGGCGATCAAATACCACCAAAAGAGAGCTCTATTTGTGGGAAAAAAAGGACGCAAAATTTTGTTTGGGTACAACGTTGCACGACCGCGCAATTGTCAGTTAAAGCGACGCAGTGCCGAATCGCAAAAAGTGCTCTGGTCTTACAGTGGGAAATCCTTCTGGGGCTGAAGTGGTTATAAAAAAAAAAAAAAACTCCAAGCCTGCTGTTTTTTTAATGTTTTAAAATGAATTCAATCGTAATCTCATCCTTACTAAGAATAACCTGTTTGAAAGTGTAATATAAATGCAGCCAGTACATATTTTTACATATTCAATGTGTATGAAACTCCAGGTTGCCCACTCTTTGCCCCATTTTGGGCACTGACATATTGTTTATTTCCCATTGGCCTTTGGTCCAGTTGTGTGATATTACTGGTCCTCTGACACGACATGACAACCATAACAACCTTGCCTAAGGGGGAAATGTCTTGAATGACACAATAGATGGTGTCATCTGGGGGTGAGATCTGGGTACAGGACATACACTAAACTGGCAACCTCTTCACAGCCCTAAAGTGTAAAGGATGTCAAAGGGGGCTAGACCAAAAGAGCAGCCACAGAATGTGCACCACATATTATGTCATTGAAACTAGCTAGTCTTCCACTTTTTGAAGGATAAGGTTGCCTGAGTCTATTTGCTTTAACTGTTTTTGTGATGCAATATTGGCCACACAGGGAGTGCATTGGTTTCAATGAGTTGGTTGACTCGTAGACTTGCATTGTGAGAAGGATCAATAAAGCAGAAGCATTGTGTGACACTGCAGAGCAGAAAGCAGATCCATGAAATTGAATAAGCTAACATGGCTTCCTTCATTTAGAATTTCAAATTGTGCCTAGCAACACATCTTTGCAACATTATTTAAACAAAAAAAATTTTTTACAAGGACCTAAAATATCAGGCATTCCATTTGAAAAAGATACATTTAAAATTATAAAATAATGATTATTTTTAAGAAAAAGTGAGGCCAAATCTATGAAATATAGAAAGCATTTTGGTGTTGAAAGTATTTTCATTTGTTATGCATTTGTCATGTTATCCCATTGGTCATTCTTTTTATTTATCTTACAGAAAACAAACCAACTAAAGGGTCGTTAGCAAACACATATAATGATTTCAGGAATGGGTTGACCAAGACTTATGTGACCTCAGTCATTGAGCGACCGAAGACCAGGAAAGCTGCACACGTAAATGACATAAGTGTCCATGTGGGAGATGGCACAACATCAAAGGGATACATCAATGGACCATTGGACCCTGCATTAAACTATAGGTACTGGAGTTGCTTTGAAAGCTATGTAATGAAACACCCCTTGTGTTTACAAACCCAGAATCCCATTGCTTGGACACCAGACTGAATCTCTGTTAAGTTGACTGGTGGTTGGGAGGATTTGAAAAGATCAAATTGTAGATTTTAAGAAAGATCTAATTTTAAGAACAATTTCTATAAATAGTAAAACTGTCAAAGGGCAAATCTGAGAAAGTGAACGCCTCCCTGATAAACCTTACCAGGCCCACATGCCCCCAACATGGATGAGTGCCTTGCCAGGGGGGATTGCCCCGGCAAAGCACATTATCGTCATGTTGATGAGGACAAGGGCCCCCCAACCCTGGCCCGGGGAATATTTTGCCCAATGTCCTGTCCTGTAGCTTCACTTCTGCCCAATAACAGGTCAGGTGCATGACAGCTAATAAATAAAAAGTGGTGGGGTCTCCCAGATTAAATCATTGATCAAATATGGACATGACCATATTTGGTCAAAAATGTCACTGGGATGCATGCTTATCCCTCCCCTCTCATTACCAGCAGGCTGCATGAATGGATAAGGGACTTATAGGATTTCGGGGGGAACCCTGCACTTTTTTATGCATGGGGTTCCCTCTTAAAATCCATACCAGACCCATAGGGTCTAGTATACCATTTTGGGTCACCTCACATTGTTTCATTATGCTTTTTGTGTGTGGGGTCCCCCTTAAAAATTCCTACCATACCTGAAGAGTCTGATATGAATTATTGGGGAAAGCCAAGCCATTTTTTTAACTATCCCTGTCCCTTTACTAAGATATCCAGAAACCCCAGCCATGTAAGTGAATGGGGCTGGTGACATCACTAGTTGAAAAAGTTGATATAAACCAGATTCATGAAATTTGAGCTGGGCATATCTGTCTGTAGTGCTTTCTTATCTCTCTTCAAATAGCTATGTCCCTTAGCGGTCTCTTCCTCCGTAGCTCTGTTATCAGCCTGATAACTTCTCACTCGTTCTGGGAGAAGGCACATAGAATTTAGAGTCGGAGGAGGTTGCTAAAAATAGATTAGCACACTGCTAAACAATTCATGTGTGGGAAGGGGGTGTGTGGCTTTCCTCCAATCAGCTGTCTCATAGTCTCTCACAGTGTCCAGGAATCATCTCCTCCTACATAGGAAGGAGAAAGTGGAAAATCTAATAGAATAACATTGATAACAGTATATCAATGTGAAGACAGAAGATATACATGCAAGACTTATATAGGGGGGTTTGTATCATCTCTTTATATCACCTGAGGCTGTTGACTTCACTGGGTATATGGAGGGTTTACATCCACTTTAAGGGCACGCTGACATTCTTAACAACTATTGACAGCAGGAAACTGTCATACGTGATAATGAAAGTAACAATGCTATTATATATGACATTGGCTGCGGTTAAATGGGTAAATATTCCAGCAGTTGTCTGAAAGCCTGAACAGCCATGGTTGTTCACACACAACTTTCAGCTCATCCCTAGGGATAACATATTGATCATCGGTCTTTGTTTATCAAAGGGTCGGCATTATGGTGTTATTTTTAGGGTTGGTTTTGTTTAGCAACAAAGCCATCAATCTTGATGTCAGCATTAATATGGTGATCACATGGCTTTCCTGAAAAACAAATCCACGTTTTATTGGTATTCCTCTAAGCAGTCTGTTTGGTGAAACATGAGGTTAATGTTGATAACATGTCAGTAAAATTATTACATTTGATGAAAAGTCATTCCTCCCAAATAATAAGATGGACACTAATCTCTTGACTTTTAGGGTCTACATAGTTGGCTTTACCGATATAAACTATGATGCAGCCACAGACACTATCAATGAAGATCAGTCAACAGCAACTGTTACCAGCTTCTCCACTTCAACAACTACTACTATTGAAAAAGGTATATACATTTTGTAATGTACCTACAGATTAATTATCTTTCATTTTCTATTTATGCTATGCATTCTTTCATGTATCACTTATATTTTAAAGATGCTCTGCAACCTCTAGTCTCCTAGTCTTTCCCTACCCATCTCACACACACCAGCACCTATTTAAAAAAATCCCTTTAATACTGTATGTATCCTAAATCCATCCATCCATCTTCTGGTTAATCCTGGGATGACTTGGGTCAATTCTCCTGCTGTCTAGCCATGGCGATAGACAATCCTTACTGCAGCATTGATTGGTACTTGATGTGTGCTCTCTGTTCAGTGTTGCAAGACCATAAGCCTAGGCTATCACAATGATGCACCCCTAGGGGGTAGATCCATGACAGCCTTGGTTCAGAGAAAGGGGTTAAATGATGTCATTCCACCCTAAAGTATTTCTGCCATTTTTATATATGAGAGCTTTCTGCTGTCGACGGTTCCTTTAGGAAGCGGCAGGTGCTGCCTCCCACTGCATCCCTAGCAACCACAGCTGTCATTAGCTTATTGGCTTAAATTTCTGGGAACATAAGCAATGGAGCAGGGATAGCAGTGACATCCCTGCCCAAATATGGTTACTGGCCATTTTTGGGTAATGACATTGATCGTATTTGGCCGTGGCCTTATTTGATAAATAATGTCACTACTATCCCCACCCCTTCCCTTATGTAACAGGAAACAGCTGTCATTTGGCAGGAGTACCATTGGGATTGGTCATGTGCGCCGGGTCCATCAAGTTTTAAATTTTGATGAGTCAGCGGGCATAGTGATTAAAGATAGATATACAATTAGGAACATTTCTTAGGGTCTTTATTAAAGGGGGCTTCCAGATTCTGACAAGCTCTCATCTGTAGATCCCCACATCCTCCTGGCCAGGGATGTGGGGAAGAGGACTTTGTCTTCATCAACATAAAGACAAGTAATTTGCCATAGGGCTTCTTTGAATCCCACGAAACCTGCTTGAACGGAACTCAGGGCAGCCTGGAATATCCCTCTCTGGGACAAATTATAGTGTGGAGATAATCAGAGCCTGAGGTGAGGACCCCAAAGTGTGCCTATTACCAGATCTTCCATACCTAGAAATATTTTTTACTTTTAAACCTTCAGCTACAATTTGTTTTAAGTTACACTGTAACTGCTTTAAAAAGTAATACTGTTAAGTTGGCCTTAAATTGGTTTGTCACGTACTGTGAGTCCTTTTAAAGCTACATTTCCATCTAAAACTACCCTGTTGGTGTTAATGCTTCTATGAGATTTCACTGTAGAGCAATTAGGCCCAGGGCCAGTGCTTGACTATTTCGCACCCTAGGCAAGACTAACACCACTTTCCCCCACAGCCCACCTGGCTCAGCGGAGGGGGGATTTGTGGCATTCATCTTGCCTAGGCCTAGGGCCTAGTGACTGCAACACTACAGGGTCAGAGCTGACTCACCAAGGCAGCAGAATTTCCTCTACGTCTGGAGACATGGTGCCTGCCTCCCCAGCTGTCCTCGTGCCAGCCTCCTCCACCTCCCCAGCTGTCCTCATGCACACCTCCTCTGGCTCCCCAGCTGTCCTTGTGCCTGCTTCCTCCACCTCCCAAGGCTGGTGCTGACCTCCTCCACAGAGATTGCCGGTCCTGTAATTAGCCCAATAACCCTTTTAACGGAAGTAGAAAAATAAGTGTTTTACTGGCTGGAAAAATAAGTAATAATACACTATTGTTACTGGGAACTAGAAAAAAAATGTCCACTATTGCTCTATTTAGCCAACATTTACACTTTACCTTTAAATGGTGATACTGAATTATTTTTAGGTCCAGCAGAGATACCAGGCAGTGTGCAGGTTGTTCGCTCATCCTTGGGGAATGTTATGAACGTCACCTTCAAAAATGTTGACACTTCACATGGACCCACAGTGGCTTATGCCATCATCATGACAACTGATTTTAGCGGTAAGAACAGCAAACTTAATTAAATTATGCTAACTAGCAGTATAACTGTGAAACCTAGAAAATGAAATGTATGCATTTTAAATGCTTGACTTCAATATTGTAGTAATCATCCATAAAACCTGTTCCCTAAAAACAGCAAGTTCAGAACCTTGTGTCCTGAAAGTTGAATTTTTGATTATTGTATTCACTCCACGAAGAAGCAACTGGATGAATGGGTCCCCTGGTCCCTGGTGATAATGAACCTTCAATCAGTACCACACCCTCTGGTACACTAAGGCTGGAGGAAATTATGTTTATTTTGGTGGCCCACCAAGCAGAGCAAATGATGGAAGCAATAACCATGCACAGTGGCAAACAAAGGAAATGAATGGCTGCACTAATAACTATTAACAAATTAGATACAATCAAACCCAATCAAGTACCTGGCCCAAGGGGGAATATTGTGCACTTCCTAAGCCCTGACCTATGCAGGAGCCCTAAATATAAACTCACAGGCTGAAAGTCACAGTTCCTCCTTGTCCCCCTCACTGGTCACTGGTATACCTATTGACGTCTGGCATTGGGGCCCAAAACTGGGTTACAGCCCTCTTGAACAGGGTTTTTGTAATCTCAATGGAAAAAGGGAGCAATCCTCAAACAAATTCATGGGGTGGTCCCAAAAGGGGTCTCTTTAAATAGAAAAGCAGCTAAGATGGTGGCAAGCAGCCTCTCACCACTCTTCAGGGGGTCTACTCTGTGGGTATCCAGGTCAGTGGACTCACAATCAGGCTACCACTTTGGGCCTCTGTTACGTACCTGGCAGTGGAGTCTGGCTTATGCGGGGGCAACCTCTCTTGTGGCCCTGGTTCGCGAGACCCTGGTAATGCAGACAGGGAGCTCGGGAGCACAGGGGGGCACGAGGGCTGGACTAGTCTCCATAGCTGGTAGGAGTCCACAGAAGCTCGTGCAGGCTGAAGGATAGTGGTGCAGTCCGGGTCGGCAACTGGCTGGCTGCAAAGTACAAAGGGATCAGGCAAACGGGTAGTCGGGTACAGGCTGGGTCGGTAACGTGCGGGCAACTGAAGTACAAAGGGCACAAAAGAAGAGTAGTCGTAAATAGTCCAAGGTTGAGGCAGGCAGATAGCAGCAGATCCAGAGGGGAAGCCGGGGTCACAGGAACAGGAAGTCTTTCAGAATACACTCAGGCAGGTTAAACAGGTCACAGGAATGCTGTAGAACGGACAGCACCCGCTGCAGGGTGCTGTCCAGTTAAATAGGCCGTTTTGGCGCACGGGAGTGCGCACACGGCCGCAAAATGCAGGAAAAACTGTAATTTTACTGACAGCCTCCAAGGGTGATGGCAGCTGCTCTGAGCATGGTTGCAGCAATCCTTGGCAAAGCTACAGACATTCTGGGTTCAAATGTCCTCTCCTACAGCATCCTGGGTCCCTCTGATCCACGGCACTGCCCCCTGTGAAAGCCTGGTGGTCCTTCTGGCAGGCATAGTCTCTAGTCAGGGAAACAGTTCAGAATCATTAACTGAGGGAAGCACCACAACCCAGCAGCGCCAGTAGTACACCAGCAGCTTCAAGCAGCAAGGCCTCTGGCTCTACATGTAGGATTTCCTCCTTGCCCAGGGTTTCTAATAATTTTCCTTCTCTCAGCAGCACTGTTTTTTTTTTTTAAAGAAATAGCTTGGCCACATCTATTAAATATAGGAAATATGTGTTGAAAGTATTTTCATTGGGCACTTGTCATGCTTTCCCATTGACTTTGTATTTTATTTTACAGGCAGCAAACCAACTAGAGAATCTTTATCAAAGACTTATAATGATTTCAAAAATGGGTTGACCAGGACTTATGTGACCTCTGTCATTGAGCAGCAGGATATTCAGAATGCTGATCAATTGAATCAGATAAGTGCCCAAGTGGGAGATGGCACTGTTTCAAGGGGATACGTCAATGGACCATTGGACCCTGCATTAAACTATAGGTAATGGAGTTGTTTTGACCTTCATGCATTGAAACACACCTTATGTTTACAAATCACTCAAGCTCAAACACTAGACTGAATTTCTGTTAGAATGACTGGTGTTGAAAGAATTAGATTTTTTTTTAAATTTTAATCACTTCCCCCGGGTAAACATCATATGATGCCATTTACTTTGAGTGAAGATACCTAGATGATGCCTGCAGCTACGGTCATCATCCAGTTATCTTTTTTTCAGCTGGCAATTCCTTACATTGTAAAAGCCATCATAGCGGCTAAACAAATTGATTGCTTTTACAGGCAGTGGAGGGGAGGGCCCCTCCTCCCTACGCCCTCCATTGCTTCTCTAGTCTCTTCCTTGCAATTGGGCATCCAGAGAATGAATCCGCCGGTGGCGGTGGTCTTCCATAGAGATGGCCGGGGACCAGATGGTCCCCGGCCATCTCTATGACCCTCGGAGGCCGACAGTGACGTCCTGACATCACATCTAGCTCTGGCAGATGTAAAACACTGCCATTTTGTTTGCTGGAAAGCCTGAGATTGATTTTTTTTTATCTCAGGCTTCCCAGCATAGAGGAGAGATGTGGGGTCTTATAGACCCCAGATCTCCCCGTCAAGAGGACCTGTCGTGCCCTATTCCTATTACAAGGGATGTTTACATTCCTTGTAATAGGAATAAAAGTGTTTTTCCAAAAAAAAACGCGTTTGAAAAATTGCTAGGTAAATACCTTGTGACATAAAAAATTGCAATGACCGCCATTTTATTCCCTAGGGTCTCTGCTTAAAAATATATATAATGTTTGGAGGTTCTGGGTAATTCTAGCAAAAAAAATGTTTTTTTACATGTAGTAGAGAAGTGCCAGAATTGGCTTGGGTGGCAGATGGTTAAGAAAGAGCTCTATATAATAATTAGTGAAGAGCCATATTTTGAGTTTTTCCCTTTTGGTGAGATTTCAGCAACAATTAGACTAATCCTGCAAAATGTAACAGCATAAGCATGTGGTTCTCAAACCATTGATAACTTGGTGATCATTTGGCTTTGTTTATCTAACAGCTGGTATTAGGGTAAGCGTTAAGTCTAAAGTTGGCTTTCTTTATCAACAAAACCATTGAACCCAATGTCAGCACTGGGATGGTGATCAGAGAACAATGGGGTAACACCTGGAAGTCGCACATCTAGGTGTCTAGGAATGGTAAGTAGAGTGGCAACCTCAGCCTGGCTAGACACCAAAATGTGTGACTTCTAGGGGCTACCCCATTGTTCTCTGAAGTCTTACAGGAACTAGGATGGGTTCCATCCCCCGTCGGCACTCTAGCAGCGGCTGCGGAAGCACTCACTACATACCCCTGTCACGTACCTGGTGGTTGACTCTGGCTTATGCGGGGGCAACCTCTTTTGTGGCCCTGGTAGTGCAGACAGGGAGCTCAGGACTACAGGGGGGCATGAGGGATGGACAAGTATCTGATGGCCGGTATAGGTCCACTGAAGCTCGTGCAGGCTGAAGGTTAGTGATGCGGTCCGGGTCGGCAACTGGCGGACAGCAAGACAAGGGGTTAACATTGATGACATTTCAGTGAAATTGTTATATTTTCTGCAAAATCACTTATTCCAAATAATAAAATAGATCTTGATCTCTTAACTTTTCAGGGTTTACTTTGTGGGCTTCACCTCTATAAACTATGATCCGGCCACAGGCACTATCAATGAAGATCAGTCAACAGCAACTCTTACCAGCTTCTCTGGTTTTGCTTCAACAACTACAACTACCACTACTAAAACAGGTATATACGTATTGCAATATATTTAGAGTTTACATTATTCACAAGTTCTATTTACGCTATGCATTCGTTATTTAATCACTTACATTTTAATGAACATCTGAAGCCTCTAGCCTTTCAGTCCTCCCCACCCTACCTCCCTACTTCCAAACCTTGTTTTTTTTAATTCCCTGAATATGTACCTCATTTCCATCTGTCTTCTGCCCAGGCTGGTGATGGTTTGGGTCCTTTCTCCTCCTGTCTGGTCACAGTGATGGTCAGTCCTTATAGCAGCACTGATTGGTACTTGCATAACAATGTGTGTGTGCTCTTCTTAGTGTTGCAATATAATGAGTTTGAGCTATTGTAATGATGCACCCCCAGGGGTGGATGCATGTCAGGCTTGGCTTCGTATATACTTGAGTATAAGCCGTCCCGAATATAAGCCGAGGCACCTAATTTTACCACAAAAAAACTGGGAAAAGTTATTGACCCGAGTTTAAGCCTAGGGTGGGAAATGCAGCAGCCAGAACACAGGAATTGTAGCCAGAACACAGGGACAGGGAGCCAGAACACAGGAATTGTAGCCAGGACATAGGGATTGTAGCCAGGACATAGGGATTGTAGTCAGGACATAGGGATTGTAGTCAGGACATAGGGATTGTAGCCAGGACACAGGGATTGTAGCCAGGACACAGGGATTGTAGTCAGGACACAGGGATTGTAGTCAGGACACAGGGATTGTAGTCAGGACACAGGGATTGTAGCCAGAGCACAGAAAAGATGAGTAAGGTAGATTCACAATCTACAGAGCGCGCTGCTCCTAAGAGCCGTTCTGTGCATGAAACTGTGAGCTAATTACACTGGAATGCAGAGAATGCAGAAAGAGAGAGCTGCAGATCTTCACTGAGATCAGGAGGTGGGCGGGACTGAACAGCTAACACCCGCGCGTCCCGTCCACCTCCCGACATCAAGTTGAAAATCTGACAGCTCTCTCTGCATTCTCTGCATCCCAATGTAATTAGGTCACAGTTTCATGCACAGAACGGCTTTTAGAAGCAGCGCGCTCTGTGCAATGTGAATCTACTCATCCGACAGTCTAAAAGTTGAACTACAGCCCTCCACCTGCCCTGCGCGCCCACAATCGACAAGTCAGGGCGGGTGGAGGACTAGAGTCACTTCTAGACGTCGAGAGAGAAAGACGTAAGAGACGTAAGGTCACATTAATCGAGTGTCAAAGTACGTGTCTTGCCGAGAATCCTCGTCGCGCGAGACATCTAACACTTAGATGGAATGAGTAGAAAAGACACGAGACCGATGTTAGGGACACAGGACTGATGTTAGGGACACAGGACTGATGTTAGGGACACAGGACTGATGTTAGG
>BLSH010550039.1:450750-471026 GCA_018402905.1 Glandirana rugosa | reverse complement strand
CCCCTCATCCTGTGATGAGAACCTGAAAACCTTGAGTGATACAAAACCATTTTCACACAATGGAAGGGCACATATATATATATATATATATATATATATATATATATATATATATATATATATATATATATATATAGTCAAAAGTATTGGGACACCTGCCTTTACACACACGTGAACTTTAATTGCCTCCCAGTCTTCGCCGATAGGGTTCAATATTGAGTTGGCCCACCCTTTGCAGCTATAACAGTTTCAACTCTTCTGGGAAGACTGTCCACAAGGTTTAGGAGTGTTTATGGGAATGTTTGACCATTCTTCCAGAAGAGCATTTGTGAGGTCAGGCACTGATGTTGGACGAGGAGGCCTGGCTCACAGTCGCCACTTTAATTCATCCCAAAGGTGTTCTATCAGGTCAAGGTCAGGTTGAGTTCAGGACTCTGTGCAGGCCAGTCAAGCTCCTCCACCCCAAACTCGCTCCTCCATGTCTTTATGAACCTTGCTTTGTGCAGTGGTTCTAATCATTTGGTGGAGGGGGGATTATGGTGTGGGGTTGTTTTTCAGGGGTTGGACTTGGCCCTTAGTTCCAGTGAGGGAACTCCTGAGGCGCCAGGATACCAAGACATTTTGGACAATTTCATGCTCCTATCTTCGTGGGAACAGTTTGGGGATGGCCCCTTCCTGTTCCAACATGACTACGCACCACTGCACAAAGCAAGGTCCATAAAGACCTGGATGAGTGAGTTTGGGGTGGAGGAACTTGACTGGCCTCAACCTGATAGAACACCTTTGGAATGAATTAGAACAGAGACTGCGAGCCAGGCCTTCTCGTCCAACATCAGTGCCTGACTTTATAAATGTGCTTCTGGAAGAATGGTCAAACATTCCCATAGACACTCCTAAACCTTGTGGACAGCCTTCCCAGAAGAGTTGAAGCTGTTATAGCTGCAAAGGGAGGGCCAACTCAATATTGAACCCTACGGACTAAGACGGGGATGCCATTAAAGTACATGAAGTTCATGTGCATGTAAAGACAGGTGTCCCAATACTTTTGGTAACATAGTGTGTATATACTTATATACAGTATCTCACAAAAGTGAGTACACCCCTCACATTTTTGTAAATATTTTATTCTATCTTTTCATGTGACAACACTGAAGAAATGACACTTTGCTACAATGTAAAGTAGTGAGTGTACAGCTTGTATAACAGTGTAAATTTGCTGTCCCCTCAAAATAACTCAACACACAGCCATTAATGTCTAAACCGCTGGCAACAAAAGTGAGTACACCCCTAAATGAAAATGTCCAAATTGGGCCCAAAGTGTCAATATTTTGCGTTGCCACCATTATTTTCCAGCACTGCCTTAACCCTCTTGGGCATGGAGTTCACCAGAGCTTCACAGGTTGTCACTGGAGTCCCCTTCCCCTCCTTCATGACGACATCATCAAAAAGTGTAGCTACTGACTTTTAACAACCGGACACTCACCTGTCCCAGGCTCCAGCGATGCGGTCGCCTGCAGTGTCGCTCTTCTTCCCCTCCCCTCGTCGGCGCCGGCATCACAAGTGTGGGCATCCGACTTTGGCTTCAAAGCCGGGCGCCCACTGTGCATGCTCGAGTCGCACTGCGCCTTGTGAATGGCCGGCGTATCTTCTGGGACCTGTGACACGTTCCAGAAGATCGCCGAGAGGGAGCAGGAGGTAGGTGAACTTCCTTCCGGAGCTGCGACTCTAGAAGAGGAAGTGGACCTGGGACCCTGTGAAAACAAGGTCTCCGGTCCAACCCGCCCCCCCCCCCACCCAAAAAAAATGACATGCCAATTGTGGCATATCAGGGGGGTCACCTTGCCTTAAAGCAGAAGTTCCACTTTTGAGTGGAACTCCGCTTTAAGCTAACATGGCTACCTTCATATGCATCTACTGTATTATTAGGCCTAGAAACTCTTGATAACATCAAGCAAACCACTTTTTTACAGAGATACCTAAAACATTAAGCAATCCCTTTAAACAAAAAAAAAAAAAAGTCAGATTTAACATAAAAAATTGTTTTTTTTTCCAAGGAAAAAAAGTAAGGCCAAACCTATCAAATATAGAAAATATCACTTTTGCGTTGAAAGTATGCTCATTGGTCATTTGTCAGTCTATCCCATTGGTCATTCTTTTTTGTATCTCACAGACAACAAACCAACTAAGGGGTCTTTATCAAAAACTTATAATGATTTCAAGAATGGGTTGACGAGAACTTACGTGACCTCTGTTATTGAGCCGCAGAATATCCAGAACACTGACCAATCGAATACGATAAGTGTCCAAGTGGGAGATGGCTCTGTTTCAAAGGGATACTTCAATGGACCATTGGACCCCACATTAAACTACAGGTAATGGAGTTGCTTCCACATCCATCCAATGAGACACGCCTTGTGTTTAGGAATTTAGAATTACATTGCTCGGACACTAGACCGAATCTCTGTTGAATTGACTGGTAATGGAGTAATGGAAACAGATGAAAAAAATCTTTTTTGCGCACTTTTTGCGATTCGGCACTGCGTCTCTTTAAATGACAATTGCGCGGTCGTGCAACATTGTACCCAAATAAAATTAGCGTCCTTTTTTTCCCCACAAATAGAGCTTTCTTTTGGTGGTATTTGATCCCCTCTGCGTCACTTCTGATCACCACTATAAACAAAAAAATAAGTGACAATTTTGAAAAAAAAAAAAACATTATTTCTTACTTTTTGCTATAATACATTTGCAAAAAAATATATTTAAAAAATGTATTCATCAGTTTAGGCCGATATATATACTT
Organism: Glandirana rugosa; assembly: GCA_018402905.1. Classification (NCBI taxonomy): domain Eukaryota; kingdom Metazoa; phylum Chordata; class Amphibia; order Anura; family Ranidae; genus Glandirana; species Glandirana rugosa. Next base: position 468,226 of record BLSH010550039.1, on the reverse strand, counting down.
CTACATACTTTTGGTAAAAAAAAACCCCAAAAACAAATCGCAATAGGCGTGTATTGATTAGTTTGCGCATTTACAAACTATGAGAATTCATTTATGGCGTTTTCACAATTTTTTTTTTTTACTGGTAATGGCGGCGATCTGCAATTTTTATTAGGACTGCGATATTGCGACGGACAGATCGGACATTTTTGACACTATTTGGGATCAATGACATTTATACAGTGATCACAGCTAAAAAAAAAAAAAAAAAAAAATACTGATTACTGTATAAATGTCCCTGACAGGGAAGGGGTTAACCTGAAGGGGGGCAATCAAGGGGCTAACTGTTTTCCCTGTGTGTTCTAACTATAGGGGGGCTGGGCTGGCAGGGGTATGACAGATCTAACTGATCCCGATGACAGGGATTAGTAGATCACTGTCATGTCGCCTATCAGAATGAGGAACCGCCATGTTTACATCGGCGGTTCCCCGTTCCTCCTCTCTAACAGACGATCGCGGGTCGCCGGTGGACATTGAGTCCGCCCGACCCACGGGCACGCTCACAGGTACGCCGATTCGCGCAGGAGAGCCCACCTGCGGCAGTATATCTGTGTGAGCAGGTCGGCAAGCGGTTAAATACCAACAATGATTATTAAAGCTTGATATAACAATACAAGCAAAAAACAATCAAGAGAGGATATTTGATTAATAGTCTGGTCAAGTATCATCACAGCTCTCATAAAGCCAATACAAGGAATGAAGAAACCAAATCTACATACTCCAATACAGATATAATGATGCATAAGTCTTAAACAATTTTAAGACAGCGTTAAAGAGGTTGTAAACCTCAGAAAAAAAAAATCCTGTAAGACAAAGGCATAATGAGCTATGAAATACTTACCTTAGAAGCAGGGGCGTTGCTAGGTCTACAAAAGATCTGGGGCTAGAGCCCATAGCAGCGAAGTAAAGAAAGACATACGCTTGAGCGGGCATACATGTAATAAAATAAATAATAATAGTAATAAATATACATGTATGTATGCATGTGTGTGTGTGTGTGTGTATATATATATAAAGAGTCTGAATTCCAGACCGGGACATACCTGCTAATTGCAGAACTGCACCCACCCTGTAAGAGACCGGGGGCTATGGGCCCCAGAATCGGGGCTATAGCCCCAATAGCCACCCCCTAGCAACGCCTCTGCTTAGAAGGAAGCTGTTGCAGCGGTCTCTGCCCATCGCTGTTATGGCCAACTTCTTTCCCGGAGCTTCTTGGGTTTGCAGGCTCCGGCACTGCGATCGGTGGGAGCCGCAAAGACGTCACTCACGTGCATGGGTGCGGAAGCTGCCATTCACGGTATGGGCTTGGAAGGAATGACTCCCGTGGGCCTTTCCTTCAGAGCGCATGTGCCAGTGATGTCGCTGGCTGCAGGCATTGTAAATATTTCCTAAACTGTACAGGTTTAGGAGATATGTTCACCACCTATACCAGCCTTCCTTAACCTTTTCAACACCGAGGAACCCTTGAAATAATTCTCCGGTCTCTGGGAACCCCTGCTAAAAATGAAAAATCTTTAACTCATGATACATTAGTGTGACGGTCAATGGGAAGAATGCTCCTTACACTTGTGGTCATTGGGAAGAATTACCCCCTTACAGATAGAGAAAAAGATCAATGGTATTATTGGGAATTTATGAGGTAGAAATTGACCATTGCTCAAGGAACCCCTAGCAACCTCTGGAGGAACCCCGGCTGAGAAACCCTGACCTATAGGTAAGCCTTATTATAGGCTTCCCTAAAGGGAAAAGTTTGCAGAGGAAGTTTACTTCCTCTTCGAATACAGTAGTACAGCTCTCAGTACAAAAAGGATGATGTGCATATATAGTAAAAATATCACAGTCAAACCCGTTATCCACTTCCCGACCGCAACAGCGTGGCTCTATTCCGCGAATCGCCGTAAATATGGACCATCACACTAATGCAGGGATATGCAATTAGTGGACCTCCAGCTGTTGCAGAACTACAAGTCCCATCATGCCTCTGCCTTTGGGTGTCATGCTTGTGGCTGTCAGAGTCTTGCTATGCCTCATGGGACTTGTAGTTCTGCAACATCTGGAGGTCCGCTTATTGCATATCCCTGCACTAATGTATCATGAGTTGTAGATTTTTCATATTTAGCCGGGGTTCCCCGAGACTGGAGAATTATTTCAAGGGTTCCTCTTTGTTTAAAAGGTTGAGAAAGGCTGCTCTAAGCAGTCTGCATGGTGAAACCTGAGGTTAATGTTGGTAAAAATGTCATTGCAATTGTTACATTTGCTTAAAAATTACTTATCCCTAATAGGATGAATGTTGATGTTTTGACTTTCAGGGTCTACATAGTTGGCTTTACTGCTATAAACTTTGATCCAACCACAAACACCATCAATGAAGATCGGTCAACAGCAACTCTTACCAGCTTCTCTGGTTCTTCTTCAACAACTCATACAGTTACTACTAAAAAAGGTATATACAGCGTCATGTATTTACGGTTTACATTTTCTATTTGTGCTCTGCATTCTTTAGTTTATCATTTATATCTTTTCATTTTCAGCACCTAGCTCCCCAGTCCTTTCCTAAAGCTCCCCCCGCACCTATTTTTTTTTTAAATCCATAAAATGTACATTCATTTCTTCTGTCCAGCCCGGTGATGGTTTATGGTCCTTACTGCAGTACTGATTTATACTTGCATGATGTGCTCTAATTTCAGTGTTATAGTACCATGAACTCAATCCATTGTAATGAAGCATCCCATGGGATATATCCATGACAGCCTTGACTCAGAGGTAAAAGTTGAATGATGCAGCCTGTCATCCATGACAGCCTTGACTCAGAGGTAAAAGTTGAATGATGCAGCCTGTCATCCAGACTTAAAACGGGCATCCCCAATGGCAGAAATGGGGCACAACCTTCCCCCTGAGACTAATTACAGCTTAAAGCTGAGTTCCACCCAAAAATGGAACTTCCGCTTTAAGCACTCCTTGCCCCCTTACATGCCACATTTGGCGTGTAATTTTTTTTGGGGGGGGGGGTGTCCCCAGTTTTCAGAGGAACTTCCTGCCCCTCTTCCTCCTTTTTCTGGGCCGCCTAGGCAACTCCTCCTCTCCTCCTAGATGGCCCCTCCCTCCTGGCAATCTTCTGGGACACGTCACAGGTCCCAGAAGATTGCCTGGCCACTAGGAATGCGCAGCACGACTCATGCATGCGCAGTGCATGCCCGGCCGTGAAGCCACAGCTGGTGCCCACACTTGCAGTGACGGCGCCGCAGGGAGGAGGGGGAGAAGAGCGAGGCTTCGGGAGCAGCCATCGCTGGACCGGGAGACAGGTGAGTGTCTGTTTATTAAAAGATAGAATAGTAAGCACTGCGCTCACAGGTTGCTCCAGCCTACTGATGATAACATTTAGACATACCACTCAAAGAACGTGGAGGGTAAGGGGAGATGAGAAGGTAAAAGTCCCAAAACGTCCATTTGTATAGTGTACAAGATGGTATGCAGCAAGAGGCAGCCAGCTGGAATGAGCAGGAAGACTCTGTGGAACAAGAACAAAAAGACCGCAGCGCCTCTAAGTGCAGTATACACTTTTAATGGGAAAAGTTAAAACACTAATACACTCACAAGAGGGGATGGTAAATGCACAGGAAAGGATCATCCGTGGATGAGCGGAGGATGGACGATGATAGGCAGCCACGGACCAGACGCCTGGATCTGACACACTGGTGGCTTCCAACGCAACCAGGACACAGGGAGCCGGCTCCGAGCGTTCGCACACACCAGCGCCGCGTCACTTATGGGTCAATCCAGCGGGAGGTGCGCGCGTTCGGATCATTTGTGATTGTGCGAGACTGGGGCCATCTTGCAACAGGGCAGCAATATATATAGCTAAGGGCATGATGGGCAAACATGATAGTATACATGCGGGACTAATGGCCAAACGCAATTACATGCAAATATACAATCATGTGGTATAAAAAACATTCATGAAGGTAGATCACAAAAAAGTTACAGCATTGTTAAAAGGTTGCAGCATAGCTAAAAATAAATAAAATACATTTTATTGCGGTCTTTTTGTTCTTGTTTCTGTTTATTAAGACTTTTAATAAACGAAAAAACTAGTGGAACTCCGCTTTAAAGTGGATGTAAACCCTCACATATACCCAGTGAAGTGAACAGCCTCAGATGATACACAGAGATTAAACAAATCTCCCTATATAAGTTTTGCATATATATCTGCTGTCTTCAGCTTAATATATTCTTTAGAAAGTGCAGATCGTGTTAACATTTTTTGTCTTCCTGGTTACCTCTGGGAGTGGATCATTGGCATACAGCCAAGACAGCTGATTGGAGGAAAGGCACACACCCCCTCTCCTCATAGGCAAAGGAAGAAAGCAATGTACATAGCTCTGCTCTTAGACTGCAATTTGACTACTAATCTATTTATAGCAACTTCCCCCGACACACACTTCTATCTCCCGTCTCGGAGAACGTATGAAAACTTATCAGCTATGGAGCAAGAGAGGGCTACAGGACTAAGTGCTTTGATGATAGATAACAAAACACTGCAGATCTATGTGCCCAGCTCAAATTTCATGAATCGGGTTTACATCCACTTTAAATTTGAGAGGGTCAAAGCCTAACATTCAGCCTGTGTGTATGGCAATGGCAATGGCTGAGAGCGCTGTCCCCCTGTCAGAACACAAAAGAGCAGCAGGTGAGATTGCTGTACTAACGTCGGATCGTTAGTACAGTGGCTCCAACTGGAGCTGTCAGTTTTTTTGGTGTGTACTAGTGGTGTGTACCAGGCTTTAGAATAACAGAGTGCCAGATCTGTCCAAACTAAAATATTCCCTACTTATAGCTACAATTTATTGTAAACTGTTGTAACTCCTTTAAAAAGTGTTAGTTGGAGTTGGGCTATCATTTTTTCCTTTACTTAAAATCAATTAAAGTTACCTGTCCATTTAAAAAGTGTCCTGTCCACGTGGTGACAACACTGCTGCAAGATTTCACTGTAGAACAATTAGCTTTGCTGCTCTGTTAAAGGAAGTGGAAAAAGAAGGAATCTTCTGGCAAGAGCAACGGGTATTCATACAGTATTACTAGTTGGACTCAGAAATACTAAACTGTAATGTTACTGCTGGTGGCAGACTGCAGCACATACAGTTGTGCTCATAAGTTTACATACCCTGGCAGAATTTATGATTTCTTGGCCATTTTTCAGAGAATATGGTTAGTGTTGGCCTGAAGCCATTTATTATCAATCAACTGTGTTTACTCTTTTTAAATCCTAATTACAACAGAAACTACCAAAATGACCCTGATCAAAAGTTTACATACCCCAGTTCTTAATACCGTGTATTGCCCCCTTTAACATCAATGACAGCTTGAAGTATTTTGTGGTATTTGTGGATGAGGCTCTTTATCTTCTCAGATGGTAAAGCTGCCCATTGCTCTTGGCAAAAAGCCTACAGTTCCTGGAAATTCTTGGGCTGTCTTGCATGAACTGCATGTTTGAGATCTCCCCAGAGTGGCTCAATGATATTGAGGTCGGGAGACTGAGATGGCCACTCCAGAACCTTCACTTTATTCTGCTGTAGCCAATGACTGGTCGACTTGGCCTTGTGTTTTGGATCATTGTCATGTTGGAATGTCCAAGTACATCCCATGCGCAGCTTCCTGGCTGATGAATGCAAATGTTCCTCCAGTATTTTTTGATAACTGCATTCATCTTGCAATCAATTTTGACCAAATTTCCTGTGCCTTTGTAGCTCACACATCCCCAAAACATCAACGATCCAACTCCGTGCTTCACAGACCTTGTTGACCCTCTCCAAATGCAGTGTTTGTGGTTGTGGCCAAAAGGCTCAATTTTGGTCTCATAACTCCAGATGACTTTTTTGCCAGAAGGTTTGAGGCTTGTCTCTGTGCTGTTTGGTGTATTGTAAGCATTTGTGTAGTAATGGCTTTCTTCTGGCGACTCGACCATGCAGCCCATCTTTCTTCAAGTGCCTCCTTATTGTGCATCTTGAAACAGCCACACCCTATGTTTTTAGAGAGTCCTATATTTCACCTGAAGTTATTTGTGGGTTTTTCTTTGCATCCCAAACAATTTTCCTGGCAGTTGCTGCTGAAATTTTAGTTTGTCTACCTGACCGTGGTTTGGTTTCAACGGAACTCCTCATTTTCCACTTCTTGATTAGAGTTTGAACACTGCTGATTGGCATTCCTTGGATATCTTTTTATATCCCTTTCCTGTTTTATACAGTTCAACTACATTTTCCCACAGATACTTTGACAATTCTTTTGCTTTCCCCATGACTCAGAATCCAGAAACGTCCAGAAACGTCAAACTGGATGAAAGATGCAAGGGTCTGTTAGGAGTCCAGAAACTCATTGACCTTTTATACAAACACACTAATAACAAGCAAACAGATCACAGGTGAGGATGGTTACCTTTAAAAGCCATTCAAACCCCTTTGTGTCAACTTTTGTGCATGTTATCAGGCCAAAATCACCAGGGTATGTAAACTTTTGATCAGGGTCATTTGGGTAGTTTCTGTTGTCATTATGATTTAAAAAGAGTAAACACAGTCAATTGATAATAAATGGCTTCAGCCAAACACCAACCATGAGTGAAAGAAAAGTTTTTGTGTTCTCATTCATATTCTCTGAAAAATGGCCAAGAAATCATAAATTCTGCCAGGGTATGTAAACTTATGAGCACAACTGTATGTCATTTTTCTATTAGCTCACATTTACACTTTGACTGACCTGTAAATGGAGATGTGATAATGATAATGAATTATTTTTTAGGTCCTGCAGAGACACCAGGCAGTGTGCAGATTGTTCGCTCATACGCTGGGGATACTATGGACATCACCTTCCAAAGTGTTGACACTTCATATGCACCCACAGTGGCTTATGCCATCATCATGACAACCGATTTTAGTGGTAAAAACAGCAAACTTAACAGAATTATAATAACTAACAGCATATCGGTGAAACTGAGCAAATTAAATGTATGCATTTTAAATATTTGACTTCTTTATATTTCATTGCACCATGAAAACCTATTCCCCAAAAAACACCACCAGCTCAGAATCTGGTGTCCTTTGAATGTTTTATAACTGTGTTCACTAAAGATCACACCTCATCCTTACTAACGAAAACCTGTTTCAATGTATAACATATAATGTGCTACCCCCAAAAAAGCTGGGTTCCCTGGTGATAACCACCCTTCTATCAGTACCACACCCTCACCCTCACCCTCAAGACTGGAGGAGAAGATGTTTATTTGGTCAGCACACCCAGCAGAGCAAATAATGGCAGAAATAATCATACACAATGGAAAATGGAGGCAATAACAACTGCATTAATAACAAAATTACAAACGAGATATTATCATACCCAATTTTACAAGTTTCCCGAAATCTGGTTCAAAGGGGTAAAGTCTAGACCTCCTAGACCCTGACTTATATGGACAAAAAATGTGAGTAAACCCTCCAAAGAAAGGGACTTTGGGCATACACGGACTGGATACACACAGACACCATGAATAGTAAGATAGTATATAATATTTATTGGTATAAATGTGTACAAGTTAAAAAAGGCCTAGAGGCCATGACACAAGTGCTGATAAAAATTGGGGACCATGTAGACAAAACAAGACAAAAAACACTAAGCAAAGACATATGGTGGTAAAGGACCCCTGGAGTTGAAAAAGTACTGTGAAACATCCGATGTGTTTCGAGATAGTTGATAGACTCTTCTTCAGGGATGTTTGGAATGATACAAAAGGGGTTCGTTTTCAAACAAGCGGACCAGACAAAACACCATATGACCCTCCCAAGATTGGAGGAGAGTAAATCTTCTTATAAAGAACGATATTCTAATTGTATTACAAGATTTCTCCTGAATCTGGCTTGACCGTATTGTGTCTGTGGAGGTTAGGCCGGGGACCAGGAATGAACGGGCAGTATACCACTTTGGGGTGTAACCACTAGGGATTAAACCCAACGGAGAAGAGAAAAAGGCCCGACTAGGTATGTCCGGAACATAGACAAAAATCTTTAGAGGTGCGATTAGCTTAAGCCCAACAAGGGCAGGTTTCCACCATCCACATAGGTCAAAATGGAGGGAGGGGGGAGCTGGTGGGCAGCCCCGCTATCTGGGACTAAGCACCGCCACGCAACTATGATGCTGCATTCTTTGTTTCAGCACTCCTAGCTGGCCTGTAGCCTGGCCCCGCCCCCCCTCCATTTTGACCCATGTGGATGGTGGGAACCTGCCCTTGTTGGGCTTAAGCTAATCGCACCTCTAAAGATTTTTGTCTATGCTCTGGACATAACCAGTCGGGCCTTTTTCTCTTCTCCGTTGAGTTTAATCGCTAGTGGCTACACCCCAACGTTGTATACTGGACGTTCATTCCTGGTCCCCGGCCTAACCTCCACAGACACAATACGGTCGAGCTAGCTTCAGGAGAAATCTTGTAATACAATTAGAATATTGTTTTTTATAAGAAGATTTACTCTCCTTCAATCTTAGGAGGGTCATATGGTGTTTTGTCTGTGTAGAAAAGAAATGACTGCACCTTTGGCAATGAATAAGCACTGTTAATTGTGAAACGCGTCTGCCTTTGATCTGGTTCATCCTTTACCATGCTATTTGATGCTTCTATATACAAAGATATTTTTTCGGACTTCCTTTGAGGTGCAGTCATTTCTTTTCTACATTGCCAGATGGAGACAAGCCGTGGCTAGCACTCATTGGGGTCCGCCCTGCCAGTACCCATTCACCTGGAGCAGCGGTACTCACCTTTCTGGTGTTTTGTCTGGTCCGCTTGTTTGAAAACGAACCCCTTTTGTATCATTCCAAACATCCCTGAAGAAGAGTCTATCAACTATCTTGAAACACGTTGGATGTTTCACAGTTCTTTTTCAACTCCAGGGGTCCTTTACCACCATATGTCTTTGCTTAGTGTTTCTTATCTAGTTTTGATCCCCAATTTTTATCAGCACTTGTGTCCTGGCCTCTAGGTCTTTTTTAACTTGCACACATTTATACCAATAAATATTATATAATATTTTACTATTCATGGTGTCTGTGTGTATCCAGTCTGTGTATGCCCAAAGTCCCTTTCTTTGGAGTGTTTACTCACATTTTTTGTACGTCTTGGGATTTTGGCATACACTCAGAATCCCCACCACTTCCCTTTTTTTGTTTTTTTACTGACTTATATGGAAGCCTTAAATATAGGATATATACATTTAGGGGCTAAAAGTCACAGTCCCTTAATATCCCATCCCACTGGCCAGTGATATACCTGTTGACAGCCAGGATTTTGGTACAAAACTGCATTAGAGTGCTCATAAACAGTTTTGTTTTTAACCTCAGCAGAATGGGGAGTAATCCTTAGGCTTCATGCACACAGGACTTTAAAAAAAAACATCCAAAAACGTCAGTAGCTTATCTGGGATGTTTTCAGCTTTTACCAGCGTTATATTACCGCCTTTTTTCGCATTTTTAGGGCCAGCGTTTTTTTGTTTTTTTTTTTCCAATTGGTCTAAAACATCCAAAAACATTGGGGGTTGATGTTTTTGAGCGTTTTTGGGCTTTTGGACATTTTTAAGCGTTTGAATGTTTTTACAGCTGAAAAATCTCCAAAAAAACCCTCAGGTCTTGGATTTTTTTACAGCTCAAAAATGTAACTGCTAAAAACAGCTGATAACAGCCTATTTTGCATGAACACATAGGATAACATGATGGAGGGTTTATTGACTGTAGAAAAAAATGTCTGCAGCTAAAAACAGCTGCTGAAAAACAGTCAAAAAACGTCCTGTGTGCATGTGGCCATAAAATCAATCCTTAAGGGGAGGGGGCCCAAAAAAGGATAATTTTGTCTCTTCAAATAGAATAGCATCAAAGATGGTAGCCAGTGACCTCTCGGCACTTAGAAGTTCATTGTGGGGTCTCCTCCCTTGTGGACAGCTGGAACAGTGGGCTACCTCCAGTGGTCTTCCAGGGTGACAGCTCTGAACAGGATTGTAGCAATACCACATAAAGCTACAGACATTCTGGGTGCAGGTATCCCCTCCCGCAGCTCACTGGGTCCCCCAGGCAACAGTGGTCTCTGGTAGATGATCATGGTGCAACCTCGATCCAGTAATGCAGGGAAGTGCTGGAACTCAACAGCACCACTAGCACAACCGCAAATTCCCACAGTACAGCCCTCTTCCTACAGTTTTTCACGTGAGACTCCCCCTAGCCCAGGCTTTTCAGTCATTTTCCTCCTCTCAGCAGCACTGGTCATCTTATTGGACTTTTTACAAGGCACTGTGCTCATTGGGGACCTTGTCCCCCACCAACACTTGCAGCTTCTGCTGGAACGAGCTGGCTTTCTTTGCCCCCTGTAGCCAATCATTATATCTTTTCCTGCTGTCTCTGGAATCTGCAGGCACCCCCCTTCAATATCTGCTGTCCCCACTCTCCTTACATGGCTGCTCGACTTGATTATGCCATAGAGAAGAAAGAGGACTCACTGCAGCAGGGGAAGCTGTGTGACAGCCTGGGCCATGCGGTTGCAGCCAGCCTTCGTATAATTACAAAAAGTAAATTTTTTTCTTTTTACAGGGATTACTAAAACATTTAGCATCTCCTACAAAGAAAAAATAAAAAAAGACAGAAACAAAGTAAAGTAAGATTTTTTTTTAAGAAAAAACAAGACAGAATCTACCAAAAATAGAAAAAATAACTTTGCGTTGAATGTATGTCTAGTAATTTGTCAGGCTATCCCATTGGTCATTATTTTATTTTTTTTCAGACAACAAACCAACCAAAGGGTATTTAGCAAAGACATATAATGATTTCAGGAATGGGTTGACCAACACTTATGTGACCTCTGTCATTGAGCAGCAGAATATCCAGAAAGCTAACCAATCAGATAAGATAAGTGTCCATGTGGGAGATGGCTCTGTTTCAAGGGGATACCTCAATGGACCATTGGACCCCACATTGCGCTACAGGTAATGGAATTTCTTTAACCACCATGCAATAATTTCCTCTGATGTTTACAAATTCAAAAACACATTACTGAATCTCTGTTAAATTGACTGAAGGTGGAAGTTTTTGAAAAGATTCAAATATAGATTTTAAGAAGGGTCGCTATATAATAGTTGTTAGTGATGAGCCAAATAGTTTTTATTAGGCATTGATAACATGGGGATCATATGGCTTTGCTTATCAGAGGGTTGGCATTGGGGGTAAGCATTTTTTCTGGGGATGGCTTAGTTTATCAACAAAGCCATTGATCTTGATGTCGGCATGGGGATGGTGATCATATGGCTTTCCAAAAAACAATTCCACATTTTTGGCATTGCTCTAAGGCAGTCTGCATGGTGAAACACGAGGTTAATGTTGATTAAATTTCGATGAAGTTGTTACTTTTGCTGCAAAATCACTTCTTCCTAATAATAAGATGAACGCCAATCTCTTGACTTTCAGGGTCTACATAGTAGGCTTTAATACTATAAACTATGATCCAGCCACAAACACTATCAATGAAGATCAATCAACAGCAACTGCTGCCAGCTTCTCTGGTTCTGCTTCAACAACGTCTACTTTTGAAACAGGTACTGTATATACCTAGTGTCTATTTGTGCTGCACATTCTTTAGTTTATCACTTTTATCTTAACAAGAACATCTGCATTCTCCTTCCTCCAAGTCCTTTCCTACCCTCTTCCTTAAAATTCCCTAAACATGTACCTTATTTATATTGGTCTTCTGGCCAGTCTGGTGAAGAGCTGGCTTCTTTCTTCTCCTGTAAGGGTGGTCTTAACTGCAGCATTGATTGCCACTTGTTCAATGAAGTGTGTGCTCCATTTAATGAGCTCAGGCCGTTTCAATGATATTCCCCCATGGGGCAAATCCATAGAAAAAAGGGGTTAAATTGTGTATTTTATCAACTAACCTTGGATTGGTCATCCACAAATGGTGGAGGAGGACACAGCGGGGTTGATTTACTAAAGCTTGAAAGTGCAAAATTTGGTGCAGCTCCACACAGAAACCAATCAGCTTCCAGGTTTTATTGCCAAAGCTTGATTGAACAAGCTGAGGTTAGCAGCTGATTGGCTAGCATGCACAGCTGCACCGGTTTTTGCACTCTCCAGCTTTAGTAAATCAACCCCAGCCTATCCTCTGGGACTAACTACAGCTTAAGTATAGAGACAGTCGGAGCCAGAAGATACCAGAGCACCAGATCTTTCTAAACTATAAAGATATAAAGTAAACTACAATCTATTTTAAGTTGCTACAACAGCTAGGAAGTCGGTCCTCCACCGCACACATGTACCCACCGCTGCTCGCCAGTCCGGACAGAGTAGAGACGGAGGTCTGGCCCATTGTCAGACTTCAGGAGGGGCTCCTCAAAGTCTCTCTGGCTCCCTTGGCTGTATATTCCCGGCAGATGTATTCCCCCATGGACTCCTGTCCTCCTCCGGTGTGTCCTCTGTGCTGTGTCCAGGCTCCTGTGTATCTGCACTGAATGCCTGTCATTCCTGGCGGAGATTAGTGCGGGTCACCGCGTGACGGCTGGTGGGTTGGTCGGACTTCCCCTGCGTCTCCTCTGGCCATGCATCTCCACCCTCCTTCTCCTAGGCCAATATGATCGATTCTCCTTTCAGCCAATCAGGAAATGGGTCTCAAGACCCGCTTCCTGATTGGCAGGGGAGGAGAATCAGTGTGACAATAGCGAATATTCATTCAATATTGTCACGCAAGTGGGTGGGCTCAGGGCGCAGTGCTCTGCTTCTTTTTGAAGCCTATTAAGACCTCAGGCTCTAATCATGTGCTTCAAACAAAACACACATTTACATTAGGGGCCAGATGCATGGATAGGGGGGCGGTGCCCCTACTCCCCTAATGGAGCTGCTCAAACGACAGTACACTGTCCACATAGTGACAATGCTACTGTGATATTTCACTTGTCACCCTGTTAAAGGAAGTGGAATAATTAGGGATCTACAAGTGGAACTAAAGCCAGCCATAAATGGATTGAAATTAGGCCGATTCAAGAAGGGACAAGCTGCATTTTGATCCATATATGGGTAGGCTGGTTGTACAGAAGTCGATCTACTGGTCAACTTCTGTACAACCAGCCTGTTGGGTATTTCCTGATCAATCAGTGCCACTGGCTATAGCTGGCAGCACTGATTAGTGTATTCTGACTCCCCCATTCACATTGAGTTGAACGATAAAAAATTAAGCATGTATGATCTACCATAGAAAAACAAAAACTGCATTGATAATTTTAGACACAGACTGCATCAGATTTCTATTTTTCCATTCAGCTCACACTTATACTTTACCTTGTCTGCAAATTATTTTTCAGGTCCTGCAGAGAAACTTGCTGTGCAGACTGTTCGCTCATCCTTAGGGGATTCTATGAACATCACCTTCCAAAGCTTGGATGCTTCATATGGACCCACAGTGGCTTATGCCATCATCATGACAACTGATTTTAATGGTATGAAAAGTAAACGTAATAGAATTATATACCAACTAGCAGTATAACTGTCAAATAAATTTATGATCGCTGTATAAATGTCATTGGTCCCAAAAAAGTGTCAAAATGGTCCGACATGTCTGCTGCAATATCGCAGTACCGCTAAAAATCGCAGATCGCCGCCATTACTAGTAAAAAAAACAAAACAGAAATTAATTCTCATCATTCGTAAACGCGCCAACGTTTGTGCAACCCAATCAATAAACGCCGATTGCGATTTTTTTTTTTACCAAAAATATGAGGAACAATATAAATCGTCCAAAACCGATGAAAAAAAATGTTTTTTTATATTTTTTTCTGGATTTGTATTTTAGCAAAAAGTAAGAAAAACATTTTTTTTTGCAAAATTGTCGCTCTTTTTTTGTTTATGTCGGCGATCATAAATGACGCAGAGGTGATCAAATACCACCAAAAGAAAGCTCTGTTTGTGGGAAAAAAAGGGCGCAAATTTCATTTGGGTACAACGTCGCACGACCGCGCAATTGTCAGTTAAAGCTACACAGTGCCAAATTGCAAAAAGTGCTCTGGTCCTAACATGGGAAATCCTTCAGGTGCTGAAGTGGTTAAAATCAATAAATGTGCAGGCAGGGCGGTGAAAAAATGCCCCCTCTCCATTGAAATGAATGGAAAGCTCTTCAAAAACGCTCAGTGTTTTACTGACAGTTTAACCACTTCAGCCCTGGAAGGATTTGCCCCTTCCTGACCAGAGCCCTTTTTGCGATTCGGCGCTGCGTCGCTTTAACTGACAAGTGCGCGGTCGTGCGGCGTTGTACCCAAACGAAATTTGCGTCCTTTTTTTCCCACAAATAGAGCTTTCTTTTGGTGGTATTTGATCACCGCTGCGTCATTTCTGATCACCGCTATAAACAAAAGATGAGCGACAATTTTGCAAAAAACCCCAAATTTCTTACTTTTTGCTAAAATTCAAATCCAAAAAAAAATATAAAAAAACATTTTTTTTCATCGGTTTTGGCCGATTTATATTCTTCCTCATATTTGTGATAAAAAAACCCGCAATCTGCGTTTATTGATTGGTTTGCGCAAAAGTTGCCGCGTTTATGGATGATGAGAATTCATTTCTGGGGTTTTTATTTTTTTTTATTTTTTACTAGTAATGGCGGCGATCTGCGATTTTTAGTGGTACTGCGATATTGGGGCGGACATGTCGGAACATTTTGACACTTTTTTGGGACCATTGGCATTTATACAGCGATCAGTGCTATAAAAATGCACTGATTACTGTGTAAATGCCATTGGCAGTGAAGGGGTTAACCTGCAGGGGGCGCTCTAAGGGTTAAGTATGTTCCCTGGGCGTGTTCTAACTGTGTGTGGGCTGCCCTGCCTGGGGGAAGGGAAGTGATCACAGCTTCCATGTAGAGGAAGGCTGTGATCACAGCCCTTCCCCCCTCACAGAACCGAGGTCCGTGTTTACTTACACGAACCTCCGTTCTTTCACTCCGGGGGGGGGGGCATCGCGGGTAGCCGGCGGAGATCGTGTCCACGGCACCCGCTCCCTGGCCCTCCCTGGACACAGTGAGCACACGGGCGTATGACGGCAGTTTGCCTGGGAGAGCCACCTTGTCGCCGTCAACCTGCGGTTGGCGGTCGGCGAGTGGTTAAAAGCACTTCAGTGTGAAAGGGGCCTTATTTACATTATTGTACTAACGGTCCCATGAAAGTTTGGTCCAGTTGTGGCTGGTGGGGTTTTTTGGGGGTGGCACTACTACCCCCCACCCCCCTTGCTGTCTGCCGGTCAGTCTGCCATTTAACCCATCTAGGTGGCAGGTGGCGAGTTGATGGCAGCAGCTCCAGTGACCTGGAGCACGGCAGACCCCATCTAGGTGGCGGGCTGCGGTGTCCTCTCCTCCAGCAAGGCGGCTTCCTCCATGCAAGGCGCCGTGTGTCTCCTCTCTCCTCCTCCTAGGCGCTAGGCATCCAATAGGATTGCCTGATGTTTTGGCCAATCGGGAAATGGGTCTCACAACCCGCTTCCTGATTGGCGGGGAGGAGATTTAGTGTGAAAATAGCGAATTTTCATTTGCTATCGTCACACAACTGGGTGGGATCCAAAGCCTGGCACCCTGTATGTAGATCAGGGGGTCAGACGCATTGATAGGGGGTACGGCACCCGTGCACCTCTAACGGACCAGTCGCCACTGTTACTAGTCCATTTCTTCTTACTCTGGTGGTGGGTTTCAGTGGGCAGGGCTACCTAATGACTTACCTCTGCTTTCTGCAGCATTCTTCTGTGAGCTCATAGTGTTGTGTCCTCAGGGGGGCAAGTCCATGACAGTCTGGCTAAACAGGAAGTGGCTGGAATGACACCTAGATGGGGTCGGGGTCTAGGAACATAGCCAACCCTAATTGCAACATCCTTGCAGCCCTAAGCAAATAGGGTGTCAAAGGGTTTACGTTTATCAGAGATAATTTATCTCATTTCAGTCCTCAGAGAAAAATCATCTCCTCTGGCACTCTTTGTGAAGAGTGAACATTTTGCCTGTGATCTCCTGAGATATCGGAATGATTACAGAGCAGCTGAGTTTTAAAAGTGAAACCAACGTTAAAAACAGCGCGTAATTACATGAAAATAATAAACACCGACCACTGCTACTTTTTTTTAACTCACAGTTTTTTACAGACATTTTGACACATTCTTTAACCACTTCAATACCGGGCACTTAGAATGCTTCCCGCCAGACCATTTTTCAGCTTTCAGTGCTGTTGCGCTTTGAATGAGAATTGCGCGGTCGTGCAACGTTGTGCCCAAAGTTTTTGTCATTTTGTTCCCACAAATAGAGATTTCTTTTTATGGTATTTGATCACCCCTGCAGTTTTTATTTTTTGCGCTACAAATAAAAAAAAGACCAAAAATTTTGAAAAAAAAAAACGTTTTCTTTGTTTCTGTCACAAAACTTTGTATAAGTACATTTTCTCCTACACTGATGGGCACTGATGAGTCTACACTGATGGGCACTGATGAGGCTACACTGACAGGCACTGATGAGGCAGTACAGATAGGCACTGATGAGGGGGCACATATATGCAGCACTGATGGGCATTGATATGCGGCAGTGATAAGCAGCACTGATGGGTGGCATTGATATGCAGCACTGATTGGCACTGATAGGTGGCACTGGTACATGACACTGGTGGGCAGTGGTGCATATAGCACTGTTAGGGATGGCACTGGCAGGCATCACATATGGGCACAGTGCCATCCCTATAGTGCACTGTATGCCCCTTACCTGGTGGTCTAGTGTGCACTCTCTGGTGGTCCCTGGTAGGGTTGCCACCTTTTCTTCAAGTCAAACCCGAACACTTTAGCGGCGCAGAGCAATTCTTTTTTAATAGTATAAACTATATATATATATATATATATACACTGTGTGCAGAATTATTAGGCAAATGAGTATTTTGACCACATCATCCTCTTTATGCATGTTGTCTTACTCCAAGCTGTATAGGCTTCCTACTACACCAGTTTTATGAGTAAACGGATTATTAAGACGTGTGTCACATATATATATATATATATATATCAAATATGATAATTTTTTCTTAACGAGACGCGGCGATTTCACAAGCCCAAACTGAACTTCTTTTCCACCGTTGGGATGGTCCCTGGTGGTCTCTCACGTGTGATCTGGTGGTCCATTCCCCGTATGTCACGTGATATCCCTACCGTGACACGGGTATACACTACGGACGGTCACGGTAGGGATTGTCACGATATACGTGGTGACGGGTGGTCACAGTACATGGTCACGGTGGATAGTCACGGTTAGTCACGACGTATAGTTACGGTGGGTAGTCACGACGAATAGTGACGGCGTATAGTTACGGGTAGTCACGACGTATATACACGGGGGAGTAGTCACGGATAGACATGACGGAGTAGTCAC
>BLSH010550039.1:413015-450036 GCA_018402905.1 Glandirana rugosa | reverse complement strand
TCAAAACACTGACAGAATCCATGGATGGCAGGCTTTTGAGTGTCCTTGCAAAGAAAGGTGGCTATATTGGTCACTGATTTGTTTTTGTTTTGTTTTTGAATGTCAGAAATGTATATTTGTGAATTTTGAGATGCTATATTGGTTTCACTGCTGAAAATAAATAATTGAAATGGGTATATATTTGTTTTTTGTTAAGTTGCCTAATAATTATGCACAGTAATAGTCACCTGCACACACAGATATCCTCCTAAAATAGCTACAACTAAAAACAAACTAAAAACTACTTCCAAAAATATTCAGCTTTGATATTAATGAGTTTTTGGAATCATTGAGAACATGGTTGTTGTTCAATAATAAAATTATTCCTCAAAAATACAACTTGCCTAATAATTCTGCACTCCCTGTATATATATATATATATATTTATATAGAGATATACAGTATTTTGCTATTAAATAACAATTCTAATCATATGACGTTAATAACAAGCGCCCCCCCTTTACATCCACAGAGTTCCCCTTTTACATCTGAACTCGCAGAATTCTCTCTCACTGTAAGGGCGGACTCTGCAGACACTGACGTAAGGGAGAACTCTGGGGACTCTAACATAAGGGATGCTCTGGGAACCCGGATTTAAGGGGGAACACTGAGAAATCTGATGCACGGTGAGGACTCAGGTGACAAGGGGGGACACTGTGGCCTCTGGTGTGAAGGGGCGCTCTGATCTGAGAACCCAGATTTACCTTAGTGTACAAACTCAGAGGCAGGAGAGAGAAGGGGGGAGACTTCAGTCACAGACAGGGATGGATGGTGAGCTCACTCACCCCTTAGCAGTCAGCACCTCTCATCCAGATGTATCAGAGGCTGCTGGGCTTCAAATGTCCCATTCCCACTTTCCTTTTCTGTGGCACAGTGCCTGGGATTGAAGTGTGGGCAGACACAGAGGGGTAGGGGCGGGAGGTGCAGATCAAGCCCTCTCTCCTCTCACATCTGTGTGTAACTGTTAGTGCTGGCTTTGGGCAGTGTGAAAGAGAGCATAACAGGCACTCTCAGCTTAGACAACTGCAGCCAGCAACCCTGCTGGGAAGCCATAGTCCGGTCTGAATAATGTGTCCGGGTTTCATGCATTCTGAAACCCCGATGCATGATTCCAAACCCAAACTGTCTGGGTGAATCCCGGACAGGTGGCAAACCTAGTCCCTGGGCGGTCTCCTGATCGTCTCCCTGGTGGTCCATGGGTGGCCTCCTAATGCTGTCCCTGGAGGGAGGCTCCCTGGTGGTCCAGTGGGGTGATCCTGAGGGGGGCTGTACTGATAAACATTCAGCGCAGCCCCTTGTCAGGAGAGCAGCCGATCGGCTCTCCGGTGCTCAGGTCTGCAGACCTGAGCAGAGGAAAAGCCAATAAACGGCTCTTCCTGTTTACACTGTGATCAGCCGTGATTGGTCATTTGTCATTTGTCAATTGGCCAGGCCGGAAGTGGTTAACCACTTCGATACCGGGCACTTAGAACACTTCACTACCAGACCAATTTTCAGCTTTCAGTGCTGTTGCACTTTGAATGAGAATTGCGCGGTCGTGCGACGCTACACTGATGAGGTGGCACTGACGGGCACTGATGATGAGGCACTTAAATGCAGCACTGACAGGCACTGATAGGTGGCACTGATATGCGGCACTGGGCACTGATAGGTGGCACCGGGCACTGATGGGCAGCAATGACAGATGCACTAATAGGGGCCCATTAGTAGGGTGGCATCTGAAGTTGGCAGTGAGTGCCATCCATGTTGGGCACTGTGCCCGTTACCTAGTGGTCTAGGATCGGCTCCCTGGTGGTCTTCCTGGGTGGGCTCTCCCTGGTGGCCCCTGGGTGGTGATTTTAGGGGGGGCTGCACTGATAAACACTCAGCACAGACCCCCCCCTGTCAGGAGAGCAGCCGATCGGTTCTCCACTACTCGCGTTTGCAGACGCGAGTAGAGGAAAAGCAATAAATGGCTCTTCCTGTTTACACTGTGACCAGCCGTGATTTGACACTTGTGATCACAGGGTAAAGAGCTTCCGATGGGAATCGGAATGCGGTAGTCAGACTGACACACCGCACGCCGGCATATTATCCTGCTGGAAGTCATAGGATAACTCAACCACTTCCTGGCCGTCATTCTGCATACGGTGGTAGGGAAGTGGTTAAATGTGTATTTTGGCCCCTTATTATTGCCCATTTTGGCATTATTTATGCACATTTTGCCATTTTTTTTAACATGGCGTATTTTTTTTACGTGCATCTGGCCGTGGGTTTTTTATTGTGCATTTTGGCGCTTTTTTAGACACATTTTGGCCCTTTAGCGCACATTATGGCACAGGCAATTTTTTTGTTTGTTTGTTTCAATGATTTTTATTGAAACGTTTCCAAAATAGAAAAGGAAGACTGACTTGAATTACAATACCCTTCTACATACATGGTACACTTATACAGAGCCACCAGATAGCAGTATACAGAGCACCAGATAGAAGTATACAGAGCCCCAGATAGCAGTATACAGAGCCCCAGATAGGGGTATACAGAGCCCCAGATAGGAGTATACAGAGCCCCAGATAGCAGTATACAGAGCCCCAGATAGCAGTATACAGAGCCCCAGATAGCAGTATACAGAGCTCCAGATAGGGGTATACAGAACCCCAGATAACAGTATACAGAGTCCCAGATAGTAGCATACAGAGCCCCAGATAGGGGTATTCAGAGCCCCAGATAGCAGTATACAGAGCCCCAGATAGCAGTATATGGAGCCCCAGATAGGGGTATACAGAGCCACCAGATAGCAGTATACAGAGCCCCAGATAGCAGTATACAGAGCCCCGGATAGCAGTATACAGAGTCACCACATAGCAGTATACAGGGTGCCAGATAGAAGTATACAGAACCCCAGACAGCAGTATACAGAGCCCCAGATAGTATACAGAGTCACCAGATAGCAGTATACAGAGTCACCATATAGCAGTATACAGGGTGCCAGATAGCAGTATGCAGAGCCCCATAAAGAAGTATACAGAGCCCCAAATAGCAGTATACAGAGCCCCAGACAGCAGTATACAGAGTCACCATATCGCAGTATGCAGAGTCACCATATCTTAGTATACAGAGTCACCATATCTCAGTATACAGAGTCACCATATAGCAGTATACAGAGCCCCAGATAGGTGCTCACGGCACTGACAGCCCCCCCCCCCCCACAGGCTGGCAGTGTGCAAAGCTTGGCATTCAGAAAGCATGCTGGAGTGTATGGTCTGCGGCGTGGGAGTCGGGACTGAAACCAGGTAGAGTGCTGTGCCTGCGTGAGTAATCATGCAGCCAGCACATCTGCCACAGTCCCACCCCCACCCACTGCATCCAATGCCAGTCAGTCACTGGCTCAGGGCAGCCAATCAGACTAGGTGCCTGTTCAGTGCACATACATAGTCTTTTATGACTGACCAATCGTCACACCACTTGCTGTCAGCAGACAGCAAGGAGCCGAGAAAAAAAAAGTCAATATACCGGCGCCTCCTGTAGGGGGTCGGCTGACTTTTTTTTTTTTCTTGTCAGCGGTGGGGAGGTCGGCGCCCAAGCGCCCCTTATTGACGGGCCACTGCTGGTCTGTCCGTTGTCATCCGATTCCCAGACGGATGGAAAATAGGGTTTATCTTACAGATCACGGATCGGATCAGAGAATGGCGGATGTCAGCGGACATGTCTCTGCTGACATCCGCCGCTCCATAGAGGAGAATGGGGCATCTGTTCAGGTCTAGGGTTGCCACCTCATCCCTTTAATCCATTACTCAGATTCTGTCTCTGATTAAAGTGGTAATTAAACTTGGTGCCTTATCTGCATTACATTAGCCTCAGAACCTGTCATTCATATGTGTCCTGGATTAAAGGGATGATGTGGCAACCCTATAAATCAGGTCCGCCTGAAAAGCGGACAGGCAGACCTGAACGGAACGTCCGTGTGAAAGGGGCCTAAAGCCTTGTACACACGGGACGACGATCGTATACAACAGGTCGTACGAACGACCGTTGTATGCGAAATCGATCGTTCGTACGCGCGATTAGAACAGCCGACATACGACGGTCGTACAACAGGAGTTGTATGAGCAAACTAGAAAACTTGGTCGTACCAACAAGCGGTCATACGACTGTTGTATAGTGTGTAGAGAAGTTGGTCCAACAAGTTGTATTGTGCAAAACACGCATGCTCCAAAGTCAGGAACGGCCGGATGCTAATTACATGCACCTGAACGTTCTTTCTGCGGTCGTACGATCGTGTAGTGCAGTCAGTATGCAAGTTACATTATCCAACATACGATTTGAGACGATCGTAAGTACGATTGTCGTCCCGTGTGTACGAGGCTTTACTCTTTTTGAAGGATAAGGCCACCTGAATCGAATTAGCTAAAACTGTTGACGAGCTGTGAAATTAGCCAGAGAGTGCTTTGGTTTCAATGCGTCGTTGGATTCATAAGGGTTGATTTACTAAAGCTGGAGAGTGCAAAATCTGGTGCAGCTGTGCATGCTAGCCAATCAGCTTCTAACCTCAGCTTGTTCAATCAAACTTTGACAATAAAACCTTGAAGCTGATTGGTTGATGTGTGGAGCTGCACCAAATTTTGCACTTTCAAGCTTTAGTAAATCAACCCCAGTGTGAGAAGCATCAGAAACCTATTGAATGGTGCTGCAGAGCAGAAAGCAGGATACGTAATGAGCTAATATGGATGTCTTCATGTGCATCTATAAATACAAATTATGCATAGAAAACATATTGATAATATTATTTAAACAAAAAGATTTTTTTTCTTAAAACATTAAGCATTCCATTTTATAAAAGACAGATTAAACATGAAAATAATGATTTAAAAAAGAAAAAAAAAAAAGCTCAAATCTATAAAATATAAAAAATATTAATTTGGTGATGAAACTATTTACATTTGTCATGCGTCATCATATCCTATTGGTCATTCTTTTTTACAGACAACAAACCAAATGAAGGGTCTTTAGCAAAGACTTATAATGATTTCAAGAATGGGTTGACCAGGACCTATGTGACCTCCGTCATTGAACCGCACAATATTCCAAAAGATGATGAATTGAATAAAATGAATGTCTATGTGGGAGACGGCTCTGTTTCAAGAGGATACGGCAATGGGCCTTTGGACCCTGCCTTAAATTACAGGTAATGGAGTATCTTCAACATCCATCCAATGAGACACACCTTGTGCTTATAAATCTACTGAAAAACTGAAACTCTTTTAGATTGACTGGAGGTGGAAGGATTTAAAAGATCCGGATAAAAATTTTTAGAAAGATCTCTATATAATAATTACTAATGAGCAGGGGTGGACTGACAACCCATGGGGCCCCCGGGCAATAGAAGATCATGGGGCCCCCCTTGTGTCCCTGTCCACACTCAAGCCAAACAAAACACCACCTACTTATTGCACTGCGCCCACATTACATACGTTCGCCTCTACAGATGTGGGAAATGTGTCCCGAGTGCCCACGCTAGCGTGCCCCTGTCAGGCCAGGTACCGGAGCTCAGTGCTGGAACTTGGTCCGGCACTGGGCTCCAGGATCAGCACAGATTCATTGGGACAGAAGTACCTGGAGCCTCTCATGGGGCCCCCTACTGGCCAAGGGCCCTCGGGCTGTGCCCGAGGGCGCTTATGGTCAGTCCGCCCCTGCTAATGAGCAAAATTGTGAGATTTCACATTAACGGCTTTTCAGCAAAAATTGTTTAATGTAAGAAAAATGTAAATCATAGGCATGTTATTCTTAACCACATCATCCCGGGACAGTGGATAGTACTTTCACCTAGCAGTAAAAGGGTCGCTGGTTTAAATCCCAACCACGACACTACCTGCCTGGAGTTTGAAAGTTCTCCCTGTGCAGCGTGGGTTTCCTCCGGCTACTCCGGTTTCCTCCCAAACTCCAAAGACATGTTGGTAGGTTAATTGGATCCTGTCTAAATTGGCCCTAGTATATGTATGAATGTGAGTTAGAGACCCTGGATTATAAGCTCCTTGAGGGTAGGGACTGATGTGAATGTACAATGTATATGTAAAGCGCTGCGTAAATTGACGGCGCTACACAAGTATCTGAAATAAATAAATAAAAAAAATAAAAAATAAATCCCTGGAAGGTTTTACCTCCCTTCATGACTAGGCCATTTTTTGCGATACAGCACTGCGTTACTTTAACTGACAATTGCGCGGTCGTGTGATGCTGTACCCAAATAAAATGTATGCCCTTTTTTTCCCACAGATAGAGCTTTTTTTTGGGGATATCTGATCACCTCTGCGTTTTTTTTTTTTTTGCACTAGAAACAAAAAAAGTGACAATTTTGAAAAAATAAATATTTTTTACTTTCTGCTATAAAACATCCAATAAAAAATGTAAAAATCTAATTTCTTCATCAATTTAGGCCAATATACAGTATATCAGAAAAGTAAGTACACCCCCCACATTTGTGTAAATATTTTATTCTATCTTTTCATGTGACAACACTGAAGAAATGACACTTTGCTACAATGTAAAGTAGTGAGTGTACAGCTTAGCTTGTATAACAGTGTAAATTTGCTGTCCCCTCAAAATAACTCAACACACAGCCATTAATGTCTAAACCCCTGGCAACAAAAGTGAGTACACCCCTAAGTGAAAATGTCCTAATTGGGCCCAAAGTATCAATATTTTGTGTCGCCACTATTATTTTCCAGCACTGCCTTAACCCTCTTGGGCATGGAATTCACCAGAGCTTCACAGGTTGCCACTGGAGTCCTCTTCCCCTCCTCCATGATGACATCACAGAGCTGGTGGATGTTAGAGACCTTGCGGTCCTCCACCTTCCATTTGAGGATGCCCCACAGATGCTCAATAGGGTTTAGGTCTGGAGACATGCTTGGCCAGTCCATCACCTTTACCCTCAGCTTCTTTAGCAAGGCAGTGGTCATCTTGGAGATGTGTTTGGAGTCGTTATCATATTGGAATACTGCTCTGCCGCCCAGTCTCCGAAGGGAGGGGATCATGCTCTGCTTCAGTATGTCACAGTACATGTTGGCATTCATGGTTCCCTCAATAAACTGTAGCTCCCCAGTGCCGACAGCACTCATGCAGCCCCAGACCATGGCACTCCCACCACCATGCTTGACTGTAGGCAAGACAATAATCCTCACCTGATTGCCGCCGCACATGTTTAACACCATCTGAACCAAATAAGTTTATCTTGGTCTCATCAGACCACAGGACGTGGTTCCAGTAATCCATGTTCTTAGTCTGCTTGTCTCCAGCAAACTGTTTGCGGGCTTTCTTGTGCATCATCTTTAGAAGAGGCATCCTTCTGGGACAACAGTAGGGTTGCCACCTCATCCCTTTAAACCCAAACACATGTAAAGTACACAGGTTCTGTGGCTGATTAAGGTGGTAATTAAACTCACATGGTTCCTTATCTTCATTAAATTAGCCTCAGAACCTGTGTAATTCATATGTGTTCAGGTTTAAAGGTATGAGATGACATCCATGCAGGCCAATTTTATGCAGTGTGTGGCGTATGGTCTGAGCACTGACATGCTGACCCCCCACCCCTTCAACCTCTGCAGCAATGCTGGCAGCACTCATACATATATTTCCCAAAGACAACCTCTGGATATGATGCTGAGCATGTGCACTCAACACCTTTGGTCGACCATGACGAGGCGCTGTTCTGAGTGGAAGCTTTCCTGTTAAACAGCTGTATGGTTTGGGCCACCATAATACAGCTCAGTTTCAGGGTGTTGGAAATCTTCTTATAGCCTAGGCCATCTTTATGTAGAGCAACAAATTTTTTTTTTCAGATCCTCATGAGGTGCCATGTTGAAGTTAAAGTGACCAGTATGATACAGTGAGAGCGATAACACCAAATTCAACACACCTGCTCCCCATTCACACCTGAGACCTTGTAACGCTAACAAGTCATATGACACAGGGGAGGGAAAATGGCTAATTGGGCCCAATTTGGACATTTTCATGTAGGGGTGTACTCACTTTTGTTGCCAGCAGTTTAGACATTAATGGCTGTGTGTTGAGTTATTTTGAGGGGACAGCAAATTTACACTGTTATACCAGCTGTACACTCACTACTTTACATTGTAGCAAAGTGTCATTTTTTTTTTATTATTATACAGGATTTATATAGCACCAACAGTTTACGCAGAGCTTTACAACTTGAGGGTAGACAGTACAAATACTGTAGGAATCAGAGGGCCCTGTTCGTTAGAGCTTACAATCTAAAAGGGAAGGTCAAGAGATACTGTCACGTACCTGGTGGGTAGAGCCTAGTTTATGCAGAGGAAGGCCTCTCTTGCTCCTCTGACTCTGGGCCCCTGGTAGAGTATACAGTTAGCGAAGGAGTGCAGAGTCGCACGAGTGCCGGTAAAAGTGCTTGCTGTTGGGCTGCTGATCCAGTAGTCTGCCTAGTGGCAGTGAGTCACCGTTGGTATTAGCAGGCTGGTAATAGCCAAAGAGCAGTTCCTAAAAGGTAGCTGGAGCGTAAGCAGAGTCAGACAAGCAGGGTCATACACATGTAGCGCCCCCTACTTAGGTAGTGAGCTAGTGAGGATTTTTGGTAAGGTGAGGAAAATTTAGTCAGGCCTGATTGTTTTTGTTTCTGGGCTGGGAGTGGCTCAGGTAGAACTGGGTGATTCACAGATGAGGTCACCAGGACCTCCCACTTCTTTCCAGAAGCTGGAAGAATGTTCTGGACAGGGAGCTGGGAGGGAGGTGTAGCCATCTGGGGTATTCTAAGGAGCCCTGACCAATCCACAATCTGGATTGGCAGGGGGCAGGCCTCCTTAAATACCCAGGGTCAGCCCAGACTGGGAGGAGTGAGTTCGGGTGGATGAGCTGGAATGTAGCTGAGGTTGAGGAGGCCTCACCGGGAGCCCCGAGTCTAGGAGGGGGTGACCTTGAGGCCTGGGGCTCAGGTGCATCCAGGGATCCTGGAGAAGAGGCTCAAGGGAGCAGGAGAGCAACAGATAGTGCTACAGGAGAAGCTCAGCAAGGATTCCACCAGTGGTCGGTGAGTGGCATACACCCTGGAAAACTGTAGAGGCATGCCAGAGCTGATTGGGAGTGAGAGACAGTCTGAAAGGAAGTAGAAGTCAATGAGAGACTGTGGTGCTACCGTGGTAGTGGTGAACGCTGTCGCAGCTGGAGTGGTTTGCAGGGCCTGGAAGAAGAGGTTCGGTTGGGAGTAGTAGTCCATCAAGCTGGCTAGCACAGTAGGAACTTTTATTCTACACTTTTGGGTCAACTGTCCTTACCTGTAATGGGTGGTCCAGAGGCGCTGTATACAATACAGCAGGCCTCACCATGTGCTAGCTAGGCTGAAGAAACATTGGAGATCTAGTAAATCTCCTTCTAAGCCTCAAATGGAAATAAGAGAAGTGCAGGTGAGAGGAACAAGGAGATCATGGTCAGCAAGTTATGTGCTGGAGAGAAGGAAGAGGAATGTATATACGGAGGTGTATACAGAGGTCCCATATAACCTAATTCTTTGGGCATCCCACAACATCCAAACTCCCATCCAAGTTCAATTCCCGTAATAAAACAAAGCAAACCAAAGTACCGGCCTGTTCTGTGATTCTGAAGCGGTATGGATGTGATTAAGGGCAGTGTGAGCAGGTGAACCACAACACTCAGCCACCCCTAAGGGGCCCATTGGCTACACACAAGTCATCAGGTCAAAGTACATATGTGGAGGCAGGAGAATGGTCAAAGAACAAGCTAAGGTCGATGCAGGTGGAAAACAGGAATAGTCAGGAGCAAGCCAGGTCAGATACTTCAAGAGCAGATACAGGTACAGGAAACAGGTTACTCACAGAAAGCTGTAGACAATACAGCACTGATCCTGAGTTCTGATCCAGCTTAAATAGCCTATTTGACACCCTTATCTGTCAATGAATGCCCCACGCACAGGCATTCGGGGAACAGGGATTCTTCTGCGGCTATTATACTGTCTTCTGACAGAGCCTTCCTGACAGATACAAGAGGTAATAACTGTGGGGGGATGTGCTGATGGAGAAGATAAATGTACAGTTGTTAGGTGGGGGCCAGATAGGCTTCTCTGAAGAGATGAGTTTTCAGGGATCGTCAGAAAGTGGACAAAGTAGGAGAAAGTTGGAAAGGTTGTGGTAGAGCATTCCAGAGGATGGGAGAGGCTCTGGAGAAGTCCTGGAGGCGAGCATGGGATGAGGTGACAAGGGAGCTAGAGAGCAGGAGGTCTTGGGAGGAGCGAAGAGAACGATTTGGTTGGTATTTTGAAACCAGGTCAGTGATGTAGCTGGGGGCCAGGTTGTGGATGGCTGTATAAGTTATTGTTAGTATCTTGAATTTAATTTGTTGGTTGAGTGGCAGCCAATGGAGGGATTGACATAGCGGTGTAGCAGACGCTGAGCGTTTTTTTAAGGTGGATGAGCCTGGCAGCAGCGTTCATGATGGACTAAAGTGGGGATAGACTATTTAGAGGTAAGCCAGTGAGGAGGGAGTTGCAGTAGTCGAGGCGAGAAATGACCAGGGAGTGGATCAGAAGCTTTGTGGTGTCATTGATTAGGAAGGGTTGTATCCTGGAGATGTTGCAGAGGTTGAGGCGGAAAATTTTGGATAGCGATTGGATGTGGAGCCGAAAGGTTAGTTCGGAGTCCAGGATTACACCTAGGACCTTGGCGTGGGGGGATGGTTTGATAGTTGAGTTGTTGATATTGACAGAGAAATCTGGGGAAGTGGCACGTGGGGGAGGAAATATCATTAGCTTGGTTTTGGATAGGTTGAGTTTGAGGAATGTGACATCCAGACTGATATGTCTGTTAGTAAGTTGGTGATGAGTGAGGAGACAGATTGAGAGAGCTGGAGGATGGAGAGATAGATTTGGGCGTCATCAGCGTAGAGATGACATTGAAAGCCATGGGAGGCAATCAACTGACCCAGGGAGGAGGTGTAGATTGAGATCCAAAAACAGAACCTTGGGGGGCACCAACAGAGAAAGGAAGAGGAGAGAAGGAAGTAGAGTTGTAAGTGACACTGAAGGAGCTGTGGGATAGGTACAATAAGAACCAGCGAAGAGTACAGTCACAGAGACCAAAGGAGTGGAGTTTTTTGAGGAGGAGGGGGTGGTCAATTCAGTGTTGTCACATAAAAAGATATAATAAAATATTTACAAAAATGTGATGGGTGTACTTTTGTAAGACACTGTATATTCTGCTACATATTTTTGGTAAAAAATCCCAATAAGCTTATATTGATTGGTTTGCGCAAAAGTTATAACGTCTACAAACTATGGGATAGATTTGTGGCATTTTTATTTTTTTATTTTTTTTTTTACTAGTAATGTCGGCAATCATCGATTTTTAGCAGGACTGCGACATTGCGGTGGACAAATCGGACACCTAACTGACACTTCTGACACTTTTTTGGGAACCAGTGAAATTATTACAGTGATCAGTGCTACAACAATGCACTGTTACTGTACTAATGACACTGGCAGGTAAGGGATTAACACTAGGGGCGATCAAAGGGTTAAGTTTGTCCCTCGTTGGTGCTTGCTAACTCTATGGGGGATGGTCTGACTGGGGGAACACAGAGATCCCTTTTCCTTTTCCTGCTTAGCAGGAACACAAGATCTGTGTTCTTCCCTGTCAGAACGGCGATCTGCCTTGTTTAGATAGGCAGATTGCTGTTCTGCCTCTCTGTGGAAAGTTTGGCGGGTCCCGGCGGATATCGCGTCCGCTGGACCCGCTGATTGGCTCCCCCTTTGGTCAATCAGCACCCCCGCTGTCTATTGTACGCAATGATGTACAGGTACGTAATTTTGTGCAATAGAGCCGCAGTATATCTGTGGTAGTCGGTTCCTTAAGTGGTTAAGTCAGCAATAACACGGGGAATGTGGTTTTGTTCATCAAAGAGTTGACACTAGGGTATGAGTTATGGCTAGGGTTGGCTTTCTTCATCAACAAAGCTATTGATCTTAAAGTCATCGCTGGGATGGTGATCACCTGGCATTCCAAGCAAACAAATCCATTTTTTTTGGTATTCCAGGGAGCAGTCTGCATGTTGAACCATGAGTGCAATGTTGATGAAATTTCATGGAAATTGTTACATTTGCTGTAAAATCATTCTTCGCAAATAATAAGATAGACAATGATCTCTTGCCTTTCAGGGTCTACATAGTTGGCTTTAGCACTATCATCTATGATCCAACCACAAACACTATCAATGAAGACAAGTCAACATCAATTTTTACCAGCTTCCCTGGTTCTGCTTCAAAGACTACTACTACTACTTCTACTACCACTACTACTAATACAGGTATATATACGTATGGTAATATATTTGCAGTTTAGATTTTTCACATTCTCTCTTTTTATGCTACACGCAGGGCCAGCTCTACCACTAAGCAGAGTAGGTGGCCGCCTAGGGCGCACTGCCACCCAGGGCGCCCAGCCCCTGTCTATATACTTCCCCAGCCTGTCTATATACTACCCCCATACAGTACCCCAGCCTGTCTATATACCTGCGGACCATAGCTGGAATGAGGAAGCGAGCCGGTGCCGCCATTTTTTGTCTTTAGGCCGTGTTCAGAGGCACAGGTGCAGGCCTGTGGACCATGGCTAAAGAAATCGGTAGAGAGGCGCTGCAAAAATCTCCACATGGACATGGACAGGGCAAAGGGGGTGGAGTCAGGGGGCAGAGCCAAAGTGGAGGGCGGCATAATGAGGTTTCGCCTAGGGTGTCAAAAATCCTTGCACCAGCCCTGGCTACACGTTCTTTAGTTTATCACATCATCTGCCTCCAGCCCCTCAGTCCTTCCCTACCCACTCTCTAAACCCTGCTCCCCAAATATCAACTAAAAAGGTTTTCTACTTTTAAACTTTCAGGTACAATTTATTTTACTTTGCTGTAACTGCTTAAAAGTATTAGTTGGAGTTTAGGCTTTTATTTGTTTCTTGCGTACTTTAACCGCTTACCAACCGGAGCCCTTTTTTACATTTGTTGGTTACAAGTTAAAAACATTTTTTTTTGCTAGAAAATTACTTAGAACCCCCAAACATTATATATATTTTTTCAAACACCCTAGAGAATAAAATGGCGATCATTGCAATACTTTTTGTCACACGGTATTTGCGCAACGGTTATTGAAGCGCAATTTTTTTGGAAAAAAAATACTTTTTTGAGTTAAAAAATAAGACAACTGTAAGGTTAGCCCAATTTTTTGTATATTGTGAAAGAGGATGTTACGCCGAGTAAATAGATACCATACATGTTACGGCTGAAAATTGCACACATTTGCGGAATGGCGACAAACTCTGGTACTTAAAAATCTCCATAGGCGACGCTTTAAAAATTTTTAACGGTTACCAGGTTAGAGGTGCAGAGGAGGTCTTTTGCTAGAATTATTTCTCACACTCTGGCGATCGTGGCGATACCTCACATGTGTGGTTTGAACACCATTTTCATATGTGGGGACGACTTACGTCTGCGTTTTCTTTGCTGCGCGAGCTCGGGACGGTGGCGCTTTTAAATTTTTTTTAATTTATTTTTTAACACTGTTCCTTTAAAAAAAAGTCTGATCACTTTTATTGCTATCACAAGAAATGCAAACATCCCTTGTGATAGTAATAGGTGGTGACAGGTACTCTTTATGGAGGGCTGGGGGGTCCCATCCCTCCTTTACACTTCACAGTATTCAGATCACCAAAAACAGTGATTCTGAATACTGTAATTTTTTTAAAACCGGCGCCGTTGGTGGCCGAGTAAACCAGAAGTGACGTTGTGACGTTGCTTCCGGAATTTTACGA
Source organism: Glandirana rugosa (assembly GCA_018402905.1). NCBI lineage: Eukaryota > Metazoa > Chordata > Amphibia > Anura > Ranidae > Glandirana > Glandirana rugosa. The sequence continues at coordinate 436,183 of BLSH010550039.1, read as the reverse complement.
AGGAGACCCGATCAGAGCCGATTCTGGCTTCTATCAGGTCTCCTATTAGCCGGCGGATGCGCCGGAAAAGAGCTCTGGTCTCCCGGTGGGATGGGAGGCTGGAGAAGAGCGGTGGAAGGTGGCGGGAGGGGGGATTGTCCCCTCCCACCCCTGGGGATAATGATCGAGCGGCTTGCTATCGCCGGATAGCCAACCGTTCGCTCTAAATAACGGTACCGTGATATAGCCTGCAGCTGCCAGATACCTGCAGATACCATCTACTTAAAACGCCCGCCGTTCATTTACGGTGATTTGCGGGAAGTGGTTGTAAGCCCTTCCATATACCCAGTGAAGTGGCTGGCCTCAGGTGATACACAGAGATGAAACAAATCCTCCTACATAAGTTGTACCTGTTTATCTACGCCCGAATTTCCCTTACATCAATTCAAAGTGAAGAATTTACACAGGATCTCTCAGCCCTGAAAAGCAAGGGGGAGGAGAGCTGAAGTTACATCAGTGAGGAGAGCTGATTGGAAGGATGAGACGCACCCCTCTTCGCACAGCACATAGAAATAGAGCTGAGGCTGTCAATCACAGACTGTGCCCTCCCGTTACCATTTTTTTTCTCGTGTCAGGAAAACTTGTCAAAAGTGATTAATGATTATAGCAAAGGAACAAAACAGCAGAGAGAAATGACACTTAGTGCTCTGGATTGAGACAAGTACACACTATAGCGGGATATGCATAATTCATATTTCATGTCTAAGGTTTACAACCACTTTAAAGAGAAAATAAAAAACTCCTCTGTTTTGTTTGTACCTCTAGGTAAGTCTATAATAAAGTTTACCTATAGGTACTGTAAACATCTCCTAAACGTGCACTGTTTAGGAGATATTTACTGTTTACCGCGCTAATTACGTCATCTGCACATGCGCTCTAAAGAAACGCCCGCTAGTGCCGTTTCTATAGGGACAGTGCCATGACCGGGAGTGACGTCATTGTGGGTTCAGCAAATCCCAGCACCGGAGACCGCCAACCTGAAAGAAACACCAGGGAAGATGTGAGGGTGTCACTGCAAGGCTTCATTCTAAGGTAAATATTTCATAGTGAGCTAGTGTATGATGCATACTAGCTCATTATGCCTTTGTCTTGCAGTTTGTTTTGGTTTTTTTTTCACTTGAGTTTACAACCTCTTTAAGTGCATTTAAAGTTACATGTCCAACTAAAACTACCCTACCCACATAGTAGCAATGCTGCTCCCAAATTTCACTGTGGGACAATTAGCGTTGTCACCCTGTTACAGTATTTCAAGTGGCAATCAGAAAAAAAAAACTGTGATGTTATTGTTAGTAATCGACTGCATCATATCCCAGATAGCAAGCAATTGAGGCTTCACGCGTTTGTTGCACAATTGCAGCAAGTCCGCATTTCATGACTCCAGATCAACATTCTTTGCAAACATTCTGCAAATTTTGGCTCAGTTATGTTGTGCAATAGTCATCCCGCCACAGGGTGTCACTGTGGCTGAATTTGCATGCTGTAGACTTGCAGAGCTCTTGCTGTAGACTCACCACTGCAACTTTGCTCTTGCTAGAGACTCGCCACGCAAATTTGCTACAAATTGGAAAAGTGTCAACTAGAACAAGTGCTCTGCAAGTGTACCACTTGCCAGTGAAAATGTGCAGCAAGACTTATAATTCAACACTGCCACACATTTGTAGCAAGTTATCCTTGCTATCTGGGGTATGTAATTTTTCAATTTAACCCATATTTACACTTTAACTTACCTGTAAATGGAGACGTGATACTGATTATGAATTATTTTTCAGTACCTGAAGAGATACCAGACAGTGTGCAGATCGTTCGCTCTTCTACAGGGAAAGCTATGGACATCACCTTCCCAAGTTTTCATACCTCCTATAGACCCATAGTGGCTTATGCCATCATCATGACAACTGATTTACATGGTAGGAACAGCAAAGTGAACTCATGTATACCAGCTAGCAGCATAATTGTGAAACTGAGCAAATGAAATGTATGCATTTAAAAGTTTGTTTTCTGTATGTTTGTCATTGTATAGTCCCCACATCCAATCACTGTCCAAATCTTGACACCTCAACCTTCGGAACATCTCCAATATATGCCCATTTCTGACCAATGACACAGTAAAGCTCTTTATTCACTGCGTGGTCATCTCTCACCTCGACTACTACAACTCCCTCCTCAATGGCTTAACTTTCCATAGGCTACCCCCCCTTCAGTCCACCATGAATGCCGCTGCCAGACTCAGCCACCTTAGCAACCATTCCACCATCTGCTACTCCTCTCTGCCAATCCCTCCACTGCCTTCCACTCACCCAACCTATTGAATTAAAAATATTAACAACTACTTACAAAGCCATCCACAACTCTGCCCCCAGCTACATCACTAACTTAGTCTCCAAATACCAACCTAATCGATCTCTTCGTTCCTCCCAAGACCTCCCGTTCTCTAACTTCCTTGTCACTAGGCGTGTGCAATTCGTTTCCTTCCTAATTTGTTTTTTAACTAATTTTCGTTTTTTCCGATTTGGAAAATGCAGTAATCCGAAAACCGGCAAATCCGAACTGCGGTAATTCGTAAATTCGGCAATCAGAAAAGCTGAAAATCCGAGATTCCGAAATCCAAAAATTGGAAAATAAGAAAGAACATTTGAAATAATAACTAACTAATAAATAACTATTAAACTATAGTTATTGGAATTTCCTTAAAAATATGGCTGTTAGTGATAAAGGCCTCATACACATGGACGTTTTTTGACACCAATGTTTTTTGGCGTTTTTTGCAGCTCTCCATGTTAGTCAATGGCCCCATAAAAAAGCAGACGTGTTTTAGCTGTAGAGGGCGTCTGCGTTAGTGAGCTGAAACTAAAACCCACTAAAACCCACGGCCAGCGCGTTCTGAGGCTGTTACGTTTTGGCGTTACCGTACCGGCGTTAACCGGCATTTGACGCTGTCGTTTTTAGATTGAAAAGTAGCAGAGGATTTTTTTTTTTAACGCTCATTAACGCTGATGTAAAACACCCAAAAATATGCAGATTTTGACATTGGACCCAATGTTTTTCTTATTTTTAAAACATACGCCCGTGTGTATGAGGCCTTAAGTTCACTAACAGCTATATTTTCAAGGAACTTCCAATACCTATAATTTAATAGTTATTTATTAGTTAGTTATTATTTCAAATGTTCTTTCTTATTTTCAAATTTCCGAATTCCACATTTCCGAATTTCCGATTTTTCACATTTTTGGATTTTCTACTTCCGAACTTCTGAATATCGAATTTCTGCATTTTAGAATTGCTGAGGGAATACATTGGTTTTACTGAGTACAACTCAAAAGAAGGGAGGGAGGCGCACCTAAGTGTAGTATTAAAAGTGTTTAATTCACACGCATAAAAAATACACTTACAGGAGGCGTAGATAAAAAATGCATGTCCATCATGATCAGTGTTCAGCGGGCTTTCATCTGCAGGTGAAATACAAAACAAGGTCACTGTCCACCACCTATAACTGGCCACTACAGCAAGGAGCTATGAAGGGGCATCTACAAACAAACAACAAAGAATTCCAAGCTCAACTTACCGACCAGTCTGTCACCAAACAAATTCACCTGTCTAACAGTAGCGTTTAAAAGGCAGGGGATTGGTTACACACATTTGCAAGTGCATGCGTAAGCTGCAGGCCCCGTCAAGGCTCCCTGTATACTGCAGACCTAACTCTATATATGAGGCTTCACAATGGAAGCACATGCAATTTAATGGATAGATGGAGGACAGGTGACTGGAGGAGCCCAACCCTCCTTAAAGGTACAGGACCAGACCAGACACCCAGTCGTGGCCTAATGGCTGGTGTGCATCTGGTGTGCGCCCAAAGTTACAAAGTTTCATCTGCAGGTGGTAATCCGGTCCAGGGGAATGTGAGGAATCTGGGCTTTAGTCCAGAGGGCCGCCTAAGGTCTGCAGGGGGGCCGCCAACCAGCGACCTGGGCGAACACAGCAGAACGTAGCTCCGGCCTCCGAGACCGGAAGTGAAGCAGGTGAAGCTATATTACTAATGATGCTTTGAAATACATTTTGATAACAATATTTCCATCAAACAAATCTTTTTTTTTACAGGGATACCTAAAACATCATACATTCCTCTTACAAATTGACAGATTAGCAAAAGATTGAAAGGGTTGTTTTGCAAGAGCAAAGGAAAAAGCATAGCCAAATCAGTCAAATATAGAAAACATCAGTTTTGTCTTTTTATTATTTTACAGGTAACAAACCAACTAAAGGATCTTTCGCAAAGACATATAATGATTTCAGGAAAGGGTTAACCAGCACTTATGTGACCTCTGTCATCGAGCAGCAGAAAATCCGTAAAGCCACACAGTTGAAGAAGATAAGTGTCCATGTGGGAGATGGAACTGTTTACAGGGGATATGTCAATGGACAGCTGGATCCCACATTACACTACAGGTAATGGAGTTGCTTTGACCTGCATGCAATGAGACAAACTATGGGGATGATTTACTAAAACTGGTGCACTCAGAATCTGGTGCATTTGTGCATGGTAGCCAATCAGCTTCTAACTTCAGCTTCTTCAATTAAGCTTTGACAATAAAACCCTGAAGCTTTTTTTATGCAGAGCTGCACCATATTTTGCACATTCCAATTTTAGTAAATCACCCCCTTTATGTTTACAAATCCAGAATAACATTGGTAGACACTAGACTGATTCTTTATTAGACTGACTGAAGGTTGAGGGATGTGAAAAGATCCAAATAGAGGAGGCTGGAGGGTCTCTAAATCAGTGTTTCATTCCCTTTAAAATTATGGACAATCTCAAGGCACCCTTTAGAATTATGGACAATCTCAAGGCACTCTTTAAAATTATGGATAGTCTCAAGGCACCCTTTAGAAATATGTACAATCTCAAGGCACCCTTTAGGATTATGGACAATCCTAAGACACCCTTTAAAATTATGGACAGTCTCAAGACACCCTTTAAAATTATGGACAGTCTCAAGGCACCCTTTAGAATTATAGACAGTCTCGAGGCACCCTTTAGAATTATGGACAATCTCAAGGCACCCTTTAAAATTATGGACAGTCTCAAGGCACCCTTTAGAATTATGGACAAACTCAAGGCACCCTTTAGGATTATGGACAGTCTCAAGGCACCCTTTAAAATTATGGACAATCTCAAAGCACCCTTTAGAATTATGGACAGTTTCAAGGCACCCTTTAAAATTATGGATAGTCACAAGGCACCCTTTAGGATTATGGACAATCTCAAGACACCCTTTAAAATTATGGACAATCTCAAGACACCCTTTAAAATTATGGACAGTCTCAAGGCACCCTTTAAAATTATGGATAGTCTCAAGGCATCCTTAAAAATTATGGACAGTCTCAAGGTACCCCATTCTAAAATGTAAAAATCTATTCTAATAGTTTTACGTAATGCGGCAGCATCGACACATGTAGGATGCCCAACATTAGAGGGGATTTATTCTTACAAAGGAAATACACTTTTACATCCTAGTACCGACTAGTATTCCAGTGTTTCTTCTCTCCCTCAGTTTCTCTCCATCACTCAGCTAATGTGATCCCAATGTTGGTGGAGAGGGACAGGGGAGGGTCAAACAAGGATGCTGTACAGACGATCATCACCCTTCTTATCAAAACTGATGACATCACTGGTTGTTAGGATGCCGGTGGCTGGAAGGCTGAAATGGTGCTAAAAAAAAACAGTGGCTTTGTGTAACTAAAAGGCAGTCTTGATCCACCTGCTGGCTTGCATACATGTTTTGGCAATTTTCAGGCATTTTGCCAAGGCACCCCTGAAGAAACCTCAAGGCGCCCCAGGGTGCTTGGGTACTTTGGTTTAAAAAAGGCTGCTCTAAATATTGACTAATTATGAGCAAAATTGTAGTTTCACTTTGGTAAAATGCCAACACTTTGGGTTATTTCAGCAAAATGTATCAACATAACCATATGATCCTAAAGCTAGTGGTAACATGGTGGTCATGTGGCTTTTTTATCAAAGGCTTGACGTTATGATAAGTAGTATAGCTAGAGTTGACTTTGCTTATCCGCAAAGCCATTGAATGATGTCAGCATTAGGATGGGGATCACATGCCTTTCTTAAAAAAAATAAATCTAAATGATTCTTAAGCCAATATCCTTTAAGCAGTCTGCATGGTGGAACAAGAGGCTATTTTCGATTGCATTTTAGTGAAATTGTTGAATTTGCTGCAGAATCACTCATTCCTAATAATATGATGGACAATGATCTCTTGATTTTCAGGGTCTACATAGTTGGCTTCACTGCTATCAAATATGATCCAGCCACAAACACTATCAATGAAAATCGGTCAGCAGCAACTGTTACCAGCTTCTCTGATTCTGCTTCAATAACTACTACTACTAATATAGGTATCCACCAAGTGTAATGTCATTTTACATTTTTCACATTTTCTATTTGTACTGAGTTCTTTGCTTTCTCACATATTTTTTTTTTGTTTTTGTTCAATTAGTGTTTATTAAAAGATGAATAGGTAATACAGTTTCTGTAAAAAAAAGTTTGAAACATACCATACATTAATAAAGGTAAGAGTGCAAGCTCGTCTGAGTCCTCAATCGCATGGAAGACCATTCATAATGGTCTTGAGACCATGCGGAGGGCAGAGCAAGGTACACAGTCACATTAACTAAATCCAAGTTAATATAGTATGTGTTAGGCATTAAAAGGAAGTCAATGAAATCAGAAGAAAAGAGAGAGAGAAGAATGGAGAGGGGGAAGGGGGGGGGGGGGTTGGAAGAGCAATATGTCCCTGCCCCCAGGGATAGATTTTCTTATGAAATGCAGAAAGAACATTCATACGTTTTGAGACATACTTTTTCACGTATATCTTAAAGGACATTTGCAGCCTTGTGCCTCCAGTCCTTCTCTAGCTCTTCACTAAACCCTTCCACCACACCTATTTTTTAAAAGCATCCATTAACATGTGTATACCTGAATTATTTTCTCCTCCTGTCCAGCCATGGAAACGGACAGACCCTACTTCAGCACTGAGCTCCAGCCATAGCCTAGACTCAGAGGACAGGGTTAAATGTCATTCAGCCCTTAAGTGGCCATCAACAAGTAGTGGAGAAGGATGCAACCTGTCCTCTGAGACTAACTATAGCAGTGGTTCTCAACTCCGGTCCTCGGGACCCCCTAACAGGCCAGATTTTAGGTATTACCTTGGGGAGATGCAGACTAGAATACTGCAATCACTGAGCAGCAAATGATATCACCTGTGATGCATTTCAGTTATCCTGCAAACCTGGCCTGTTAGTGGGTCCCGAGGACCGGAGTTGAGAACCACTGAACTATAGCTTTAACTGTGGTAACAGTTGGAGTCCAAGGATACCAGAGTGCCCTTGTCACCAGATCTGTCTATGCTAGTGAGATATTTCTCCTCTTGAACCATTAGCCACAATTTATGTTAAATTGCTCTATCTGCTTTAAAATCATTGAAGGAAAGCTATACAGCGCTAGAAAACATGAATAGAAACAGAAATCATAAGCGTTCACAAACAGCACATAAATTCAGTGAAAGTCATAAGTCCTAGGAGGCACCCAGGGTGTAGGGTCCAGTAGACTACAGGTGAATAAAGACTCCTCCACCGAAACATCAACACACCAGACCTCTTACCCCAAGGTATGGACCACTAAATTATGGGTGGTCATTCAAGCATTCCTGTAATCCTCTGGCTTGCCTCCACTCATCTAAGATGACTCGCAAATGGATCCTGTCAGGCCCTCTAGGATTAAAAATCATTGGTTGAAGTTGGCCTTTAATTTATTTGTTGCTTACTTTTTGAAGCTACATGTCCATCTAAAACTAATTACCGAATGTGCCGTGCTAAATAAATGTTAATCGGTGCGAAATTACAAAAATGAATATCACTAAAGAATATGAGAATATACATTTCCATTTTCTGTGTGCCTCACCAGACCTCCTCAAGCTCCGCCCTATGCGTCACGTCTATTGACTTCATCCATTATGGGCGAAGTCAATAGGCAGGAGGAGCATTGTCACAGTTTTACAACATGGACAGTTGAATGCATGGACTCAATTGGATATTTGTTTATGTTTCACATAATTTTATGATTTTATATTTATATATTGACCTCTGATAATTGAAAGAAATACTGTATATTCTCACTTTAATACTTTTATATTTTTTTTTTTGTAATTTCACAGTGATTAACATTTATTTAGCGTGGCACATTGAGTAATTTGTTTGTTGAAGGTTTTTATTACTTTTCAGATGCAGCTTTATTTCGTTTTGCACTAGTGAGTGGGTGAGCACAGTCATTTATACACATCTAAAACTACCCTGTGCTCATAAGTGAATGCTGCTGTGAAATTTAGCAGTGTAACCCTGTTAAAGAAAGTGATAAAGTAAGGAATCTACTGGAAGGATCATAAGGTTATAATCCAATAATACAAGTCGGACGTAGAAAAATAAAAACCGCCAAACTGTATCAAATATGAAAATGTTCTGTTTCTTCTAACAATCACAGAGGGGATGCTGTCTTGAAGCACTAAAGTGTGGTTTGCTAGGTGTTGGAGCAAAGTGTCTGCACGCTGGCAATCGGACCCCCTATGATCTTCTTCAGCAACTTCTCCTGTGATCCCCAGTGCTTCCTAGCTGTTCCACTCTGACCCCTCCCCCAAACACTTACTTGAGTCTGATCTCGATGCAGCATTGTGCACAAAAGCAGAGGCTCTCTCTGCTCTCTCCCTCCCCTCTGGCTCCTGCTGCTATCAATCACAGCCAGTGAGGAGGGAGTGGGGGGGGGGGGCCGAGTTGCGCACAGACACACAGAGTGGGGCTGGGGAGCAAACCTGTATGAGTGCCCCCATAGCAAGTAGCTTGCTATGGGGGCACTTGGCAGGGAGGAATCAGAACCAGAGAAGAGAATCAATGCAAAACCATCCCACAGAGCAGGTAAGTATGGACGACGTCTGCTTATGATGAAACGCGTCGCTTCAAGGTGTGCTGATGTCAACATGAACGTTTGGAAAGTCCCGAGAGACGAGAGATTGACCCGGCCGGCCAACTTTTTATGCGATTTACAAGTTCGTGCATGTAAGTGCAATATTTTAAGGGGGAATAAAGGTTTTAAGAAATTATTACACTATGGAGAGGCTCTTTTCTTCTTTCTGTTCTGTGGAGTCATTGTAAGCACAGGAGTGTGGAGTGGTTCACCACACCCCCCCTCTCTCTTGTGCATTGAGTAGTTGACTTGGATAGATTGTCCCCAATTGAGACCCTAGCTGGGTGATTAGCCACAAGCCCATTTACGCTTGCCTCAGTTAAGCAGGCTTTTCAGGTGGAGGTCGAGCACTGTTGATGTGGTGTGGAGCACCAGGTGAAATCCTTTATATTATCTGGAGCTTCTATCACTGGAAACATCATTATGTGTACTAATTCATGGACTCATAAAGCTTATGCACATTATTTTCTTTATTTGTGTGCACTACTGGTTATAGATTAGGTGTTGCACAATTTCTATCTTTGCAGAATTTGTATTTATATTCATATATTGTATTTTATTTATTCATTAATTCGTTTGGTTCACATATTATTAATAATCAATTTTGGGCTTTTATATATTTTTTATGCATGTACACCTATATGGATTTAATTAATTACATTATTACATTATTGATTATTTTTAATATTATTAATTTAATTGATGGTCTTATACATTAATTTACTTAATTAATGTTTTTATGAATTATTAAGAATAAATGTATGTTAATTTATTTCAATATATTAGATACACTTATATGGATTTAATTGAATCATTGATTTATTCAATCACTCAATAATTTACAATGTAATTAGGGGTTAGCCTGGCCTTTTGTTGATATTCTTGAGGTAGGTATGGCATGTTTGATATTAAAAAAAAAATAGTTTTAGAATTACTTTAAAACTCTTAGAAACAAAATAAGGTTGGTAGTACCCTGCGAGGCACCTCCATCCCTATTGTACATACAAATGCCCATTGGGACTTTAGATGAAAAACCTAATAATCGCTAAGAAACAGAACCTACTTTAAGACTCTTGTCTCTGTGTTCTGTTGCCCTTGGAAACCTACCTACCATGATCTGTTACTTAGTACTTTCCTGTGACAAGGGACTCTTTCCTTTATATCTGTTCTTTACTTTGGTGAGTCAAACGGCTGCAATCTAGGAGTCATTAGCAGCAAATATTTTGCAGGATGCTGTGGTGGAGCCCGAGGGGGCTTCTTATACGCTCAGCCTTGGTCTTTCTAAGGGCCCTCACTTTCATCAAATGTGTAGGCATGCTCAGTCCTATCCCTTCAGGGCCTCAGGTATCCTGCTTCTCCAAGACTCCACTGGTGTTCTGAGTATCATCTGTGGCTTACACCACCACCTATGCCAACTGCTGTAACCAAATTCTGGTCAGTCAATCTGTTCCCTAGTGGCACAGACTCTCACCCATGGCACATAGCTTTGAATGATACTGACAATGAATTGTTTTTGCAGTTCTTGTAGGGGAACCAGTCGATGTGCAGGCTGTTCGCTCATACTCGGGGGAAGCTATGAACATCACCTTCCAAAGTTTTGAAACTCCATATGGACCCACAGTGGCTTATGCCATCATCATGACAACTGATTCTAATGGTAAGAACAGAAAAGTGAACTCAATAATACTAATTAGTGGCATAAATGCGCAACCAGGCCAATAAAATATATGCATTTTAAATGTTTATTTTTATATATATTACTGTACTAACCAAACATAAAACCTATTCTTCAAAAATCAATAAGCTCAGAACTTTGCATTGTTTGAATGTTTTATCATTGTATTCAATAAAGAGCACACCTCAGCCTTATTAAGAATTACCTGTAAGCAGGGGTTTTTTCAGAGAATACGAGCAGGAACTCCCCCTTTCTGAGTCATCCTTCGTCTCTGCCCCCTACCCACCTCTGAGCACCGTCCCTTGATTCCTCCCACTACCCACCTCCCTGTACTGCCCCTTTTAGAGAATACAGAACCAAGTATCATTTTTTGCTACTAATTAACTTGTATAGAATTTGATAGACACCACCCCAGCAACAATAGATCCCCCACACTACAATAGACCCCCCCCCCCCCCAGCAACAATAGACCCCCGCAACATAATGCCACCCATTTAAAGCGGTAGTAAACCCATCCACTTAACAGTTTAAAAACCAGTTCCATTTCTGGCACGTGCCGGGAGTGTAACACTCCCATTGGTTGTGCTCTAAACCAAACTGCCAAACCATCCAATGGCTGGTGTCAAAGCTGATCACATGTGCAGCATCACGGCAGTTGTAGATTTAACAGAGGCCAAGATGGCAGCTTTCTTGGCTGAAAATGATAGGAGGGTATACTACCACTTTAAGTGAAATGCCACTTAACTTGCCAGTTGCCACTGTTCTCTGCAGCATTATCCTGTGAGCTCATGGTGATGTACCCTCAAGTGACGGGTCCAGGGCAGCCTGGCCTATCTCGAAGTGTCTTGAATAAAACATAGATGGTGTCATCAGAGGGTGGGACCTAGGAACAGGCCCTACACTGATTTGGCAACCTCCTCGCAGAACTATATCATTAAAAAATGACTAGGATTTCATTTTTGAAGGACACAGTTGGTTGAATCTAATCTGCTTTAACTGTTTTTAAGATATCTATTTTTTTTTTTTTTGGTTTTTACTTTTCCTTTAATTGATTTGCCATATACAAAATAGTAAAAATTCATATACTCAAACATTTATATATCAATAATCCCAAAATACCCCCCTCTCCCTTCCTCCCCTCCCTTCTCCCTTCCTCCCTCCTATCCCCTGATTTTACCTCTAAGGCCTGATTCACACCTATGCTTTTTGCATTTTGCAGATTTGCACTGCAGTCCATATAACATGGTTTCCTATGGAACACATTCTGTAGTGCAAAACTACAAAATGCAAAAAGCACTAAAAATGCCTCGGTGTGAATCCAGCCTTACTCTTTCTTCATCCCTTTTCCCTATATCACTTCTTCTTTCCCCTCCTCCTTACTCCAATATTCACCCCATATCTCTGCATATTTCCTCTTCTTCTTCAATTCTACCCATCTTTCCCAGATACTAGAGAATTTCTCTATTTGATCCTCTCTACTACTAATCAAGTATTCCATTTTATAGATATATTTAATTCTTTTAAACCATTCTTTCATCGGGGTTTCATTCTGGGTCTAACCACTTTTTTGGTATGGCTCCTTTTGCTGCATTCATTAAATGTGGTACGACCATATTCCTATATTGTTTTATTGTACTATTGATATTATGAAATAGGCACAGCCATGGGTCGTCGGCTATGTCCACTTCCGCAATCTCCCCTATATATTGCCGAACCTTCTGCCAATAATCCCATATCTTTGGGTGCTCCCACCAAATGTGCACCATGGTGCCCTTCAACTTACAGCTCCAGCACAAGTACAGTACAGTATATGATCTTGGACTTCCGGGTTGGCACAGCCAGCACCACGTCTGTGCTGTGATCTAACACAGCACAAGCCGATCAGCGGGTGCCGGCCAACAGATGTCCACTGGCATCCGCTGATCGACGAGGAGACACACAGAACGGAGATCTGCCTATGTAAACAAGACAAAGCTCCGCTCTAACAGGGGTGAAGGTATGGATGTTGTGTCCCTGCAAGGCAGGGAATAAAATCCATCACTTCCCTTAGTAAAAGTAGCATACATAGTAAACATAAACACTGGTTAGGCACACATTTAACTCTTTGATTGCCCTAGATATTTAATCCCTTCACAGCCAGTGTCATTAGTACAGTGACAGTTCATATTTTTAGCTGTGTCACTGGTTCCCACAAAGTGTCAGTTAGTGTCAACTTGTCCACCGCAATATCGCAGTTCCGCTATAAGTCACTGATCGCCGCCATTAGTAGTATAACAAAAATAATTAAAAATTCCAGTATATGTCCAAAGTATTCAGACCCCCTTAAATTTTTCACTCTTTGTTATATTGCAGCCATTTGCTAAAATCATTTAAGTTCGTTTTTTTTTCCTTCATTAATGTACACAAAGCACCCCATATTGACAGAAAAACACAGAATTGTTGACATTTTTGCAGATTTATTAAAAAAGAAAAACTGAAATATTACGTGGTCCTAAGTATTCAGACCCTTTGCTCAGTATTTAGTAGAAGCCCCCTTTTGATCTAATACAGCCATGAGTCTTTTTGGGAAAGATGCAACAAGTTTTTCACACCTGGATTTGGGGATCCTCTGCCATTCCTCCTTGCAGATCCTCTCCAGTCCTGTCAGGTTGGATGGTGAACGTTGGTGGACAGCCATTTTTAGGTCTCTCCAGACATGCTCAATTGGGTTTAAGTTAGGGCTCTGGCTAGGCCATTCAAGAACAGTCACAGAGTTGTTGTGAAGCCACTTCTTCATTATTTTAGCTGTGTGCTTAGGGTCATTGTCTTGTTGGAAGGTAAACCTTCGGCCCAGTCTGAGGTCCTAAGCACTCTGGAGAAGGTTTTCGTCCAGGATATCCCTGTACTTGGCCGCATTCATCTTTCCCTCGATTGTAACCAGTAGTCCTGTCCCTGCAGCTGAAAAACACCCCCACAGCATGATGCTGCCACCACCATGCTTCACTGTTGGGACTGTATTGGACAGGTGATAAGCAGTGTCTGGTTTTCTCCACACATACCGCTTAGAATTAAGGCCAAAAAGTTCTATCTTGGTCTCATCAGACCAGAGAATCTTATTTCTCACCATCTTGGAGTCCTTCAAGTGTTTTTTAGCAAACTCCATGCGGGCTTTCATGTGTCTTGCACTGAGGAGAGGCTTCTGTCGGGCCACTCTGCCATAAAATCCTGACTGGTGGAGGGCTGCAGTGATGGTTGACTTTCTACAACTTTCTCCCATCTCCCGACTGCATCTCTGGAGCTCAGCCACAGTGATCTTTGGATTCTTCTTTACCTCTCTCACCAAGGCTCTTCTCCCCCGATAGCTCAGTTTGGCTGGACGGCCAGCTCTAGGAAGGGTTTTGGTCGTCCCAAACGTCTTGCATTTAAGGATTATGGAGGCCACTGTGCTCTTAGGAACCTTAAGTGCAACAGAAATGTATTTGTAACCTTGGCCAGATCTGTGCCTTGCCACAATTCTGTCTCTGAGCTCTTCAGGCAGTTCCTTTGACCTCATGATTCTCATTTGCTCTGACATGCACTATGAGCTGTAAGGTCTTCTATAGACAAGTGTGTGGCTTTCCTAATCAAGTCCAATCAGTATAATCAAACACAGCTGGACTCAATACTTAGGACCATGTGATATTTCATTTTCTTTTTTAATAAATCTGCAAAAATGTCAACAATTCTGTGTTTTTCTGTCAATATGGGGTGCTGTGTGTACATTGATGAGGAAAATAAATGAACTTAAATGATTTTAGCAAATGGCTGCAATATAACAAAGAGTGAAACATTTAAGGGGGTCTGAATACTTTCCGTACCCACTGTGTATATATATATATACAGTTAGGTCCATATATATTTGGACACAGGCACAATTTTCATACTTTTGGCTCTGTATGCCACCAGCATAAAATTAAAACAAAACAATCCAAATTAATTTGAATTGCAGACTTTCAGCTTTATTTCAAGGGGTTGAACATAAATATCAAGTACAAATTTTAGGACCTGCAGCCATTTTTATATACCGTCCTCCCATTTTCAGGGGTTCAAATGTAATTGGGCAAATTATTATAATCATAAATAAAATGTTCATTTTTAATATTTTTTGAGAATCCTTTACTGGCAATGACTGCCTGAAGTTTGGAACCCATGGACAATACCAAAGACTGGGTTTCCTCCTTTCTGATGCTTTGCCAGGCTCTCCGCTGTCTTCAGTTGTTCTTTGTTTGTGGCTCATTCTGCCTTTAGTTATGTCTTCAGCAAGTGAAATGCTCAATTGGGTTGAAATCAGGTAACTGACTTGGCCATTACAGAATATTCCACTTATTTTCCTTCAAAAGCTCCTGGGTTGCTTTTGCAGTGTGTTTTGGATCATTGCCCACCTGTATTGTGAAGCGCCATCCAATCAGCTTGCTGCATTTGGCTGAATCTGGGCTGACAGTAGATATCTAAACACTGCAGAATTCATCCAGCTGCTTCTGTCTTGCCACATTATCAATAAACACCAATGACCCAGTGCCACTGTAAGCTATGCATGCCCATGCCATCACACTGCAAGCTCCACCATGTGACCACAGATGACATTGTGTGATTAGGATTATGAGCTATTCCAAGCCTTCTCCACACTTTTTTCTTTCCGTCATTCTGGTACAGATTAATCTTAGTTTTATCCATCCAAAGAATGCTTTTCCAGAACTGGTCTGGCTTTATTAGATGATTTTTGGCAAAGTCTATTCTGGTTTTTCTATTCTTCAGGCTTATGAATGGTGGGCACCTTGTGTGAACCCTCTGTATTTGCTCTCATGAAGTCTTCTCTTGATTGTAGACTTTGACAATGATGTGCCCACCTCCTGGAGAGTGTCCTTCACTTGTCTGGATGTTGTGAATTGGTTTTTCTTTACCATAGAAATCCTGCGATCATCCACCACTGTTGTCTTCCGTGGACGTCCAGGTCTTCTTAGGTTGCTGAGCTCACCAGTGCGTTCTTCTTTCCTCAGAATGTACCAAACTGTTGATTTGGTCACTCCTAATGTTGCTGCTATCTCTCTGATGGATTTGTTTTGTTTTCAAAGCCTTACAATGGCCTGTTTCACTTGCATGGACAGCTCCCTTGAAGGCATGATGTAGGTTCACAGCAATAGATTCCAAATGCAGATACCACACTTAGAATCAACTCCAGACCTTTTATCTGCTTAATTGATGAAGAAATAACAAAGGAGTAGCCCACACCCGAAACATCTTTTGATTCAATTTTCCAATTTCTTTTGGTCCCTTGAAAAAAAGGGGGGGGGGGGTGGCTATTCTCAGGAGCTGTAATTCCTAAACCCTTCCTCCAATTTGGATGTGCATACTTTCAAATTAAACCTGAGAGTGTGCACTTTCAGCCCATATCCATTATATAACTATAGATTGAATATGTTTTGGTAAATACCAAAAATAATCTAAAATTGTGCCTGTGTCCAAACATATATGGACCTAACTGTATATCCCATAGTTTGAAGACGCCATACATTTTGCTCAAACCAATTAATATACGCTTATTGGGTTTTTTGTTTGCCAATAATATGTAGCAGAATACATATTGGCCTAAATTTATGAAGAAATTCGATTTTTTAATGGGATATATTTTAGCCTAGGTTCACACCTTTGTTAGTTATGCGGGCTGCATTTGTGCAGGCACGGTAGCCCATTCGTTTGAATGAACTGGCATGCTTTGCAAAACACAGGGAAAATGTTCCTGCGCCTTTTAAGAAATTGCAGCCTGCATGGGCACTGTGGATGCGATTTTACGTGCGGTGTGCCAGTAAGATTAATGGCACCCTCCCACAGGTCTCATGTTTTGAACGGGTGGTTGTAGTCTAACAGCAGAATGTAAAAACTATTGTTTTTTTTTTTTCAAAATTGACAGTCTTTTTTTGTTTATAGTACAAAAAATAAAAAAAACACATGGTGATCAAATACCACCAAAAGAAAGCTCTATTTGTGTGAAATTACATAAGTTGAATTAGGGTACAGCGTTGCATGACTGTCTAATTGTCAGTTAAATGAACGCAGTGCCGTATCAAAAAAATGTCCTGGTCATAAAGGCAGGTAAAGTGGTTGGAGAGATGCATCTATAATTAAAATTATGCCTAGAAGTGCTTCTTGGTAACATTATTTACATCAAGCAAATCTTTTTTTCACAGAAGTACCTAAAAAATTAAACACTCTCTTTATGAATAGACGGATTAAATGAAAATAAGGATTGTTATAAGGAAAAAAAGCAGAAGTGAGGCTAAATCCATCAAATATAGGAATTAGATATGTGCAATTCGTTCAGAATTCATTTTTAGACAAAATTCAACAAATTCGGAAATATTCTAATTAACAAAAACCCGTTTAATACATTTTTCCAAAAGCAAGAATTTGCAAATTCGAAAATTCCGAAATTTGAAAATTTGAAAATCCCAAAATAAGAAAGAAAATCCAAAAATTCAAAAGAACGAAAACCCGAAATTTCGAAAAAATCCGAAATGATAACTAACTAGCTAATAATAATAACTACTATTAAATTATAGGTATTGAAATTTCCTTTCAAATTCGGCTGTTAGTGAATGTAACGAAATACAAATTTATCCGAAGTTACGAATTATCTGAAATAACGAATGTCGCATCTAAATGAATGTAACAAATGAATAATAAATAATAACAATAATAAAATTGTTTTATTATTATTATTAATTTGTTACGTTCCATTTATTTAGACACGGCATTCATTATTCCGGATAATTCGTAACTTTGAATAATTCAACAGTCAAATTTGAAAGGAAATTCCAACACCTATAATCTAAAAGTTATTATTAGTTAGTTCGTTATTTTGGATTTTCAAATGTTCTGATTTTCATTCTTTCGAATTTTTCAGATTTTCGTTCTTATTTTCTAATTTTCTAATCTTCGAATCTTCTGATTTCCGAATCTTCAAATTTTGGATTTTTGAATTTTAGATTTTTCCGAATTATCGATATAATGAATACCGCATCTAAATGAACGGAACATAATACATTCTATTGTTACAAAGTTATGAATGTATTCGAAATAACGAATTTCGATCATGACGAATGACCCGAAAAACGAAAAAAAAAAAAAAATGAAAACAAATTTTTTGGCAGTGCACATGTCTAATAGGAATCATCATTTTGTTTATGAAAGTATTTTCATTGGTCATGCTAACCTATTGGTCGTTTTTTATTTTTTATCTTCTAGTTGATCAACCAACTAAAGAATCCTTAACACAGACATATAATGATTTTATAAATGGGTTGACCACGACTTACGTCACCACAGTCATTGAGCAGGAGACCGGGGAAACTAGCCAAGCAAATGAGATTAGTGTCAATGTAGGAGATGGCACTGAATCAAGAGGATACATCAATGGACCATTGGACCCTGACTTACAATACAGGTAATACAATGGCATCAACCTTCATGCAATGAGGCACACCTTGTGTTTTATAAATAAAGAATCCCATTGCCCAGACATTATATTGAACCTCTGTTAGATTGACTGGAGGTGGAAGAATGTGAAAAATTACTGCATATACATTTTATGGAAAGTCTCTGTATAATAATCTTAGTTAAGCAAAATTGAGGGTTTTCTTAATTTTTGGAAACAATTGGGTTATTTTATACACATAGCCATGTGATCCTCAAGACGGTGATAACTTGCTGGTCACGTGGCTTCGTTTCTCAAAGGGTTGATAGTAGGGCAAGCTCTATGGCTAGGGTTGGCTTTCTTTGTCATTGACTTCGTTGTCATCCCTGAGATGGTGATCACAAGGTTCCTCTAAGCAGTGGCCATGGTGAAACTTAAAACTAATTTTGATCAAATTTTGGTGAAATCGTTAAAGTTGCATAAAAAAATTCTCATCCCTAATAATAAGATGAATGCTGATTTTTTATTTTGTTGCCTTTCTTAGAAAAAAAAAATGTTTTTTAACCACTTGCCTACCGGGCACTTTTACCCCTTTCCTGCCCAGGACAATTTTCAGCATTCAGCGCTCTCACACTTTGACTGACAATTGCGCGGTCATGCAACACCATGTAACCATATGAAATTTTTATAATTTTTTTCACAGAAATAGAGCGACATTTTGGTGGTATTTAATCACCACTGGGTTTTTATTCTTTGCTAAATAAATAAAAAAAGACAGAAAATTTTGATAAGAAACAAACTTTTTCATAGTTTGTTATAAAATTTTGCAAACCGGTCATGTTTATCCTTCGCTGATGTGCACTGATGAGGCTGCACTGATGGGCACTGATGGGGCTGCACTGATGGGCACTGATGAGGAGACGCTGATGAGCACTGATAGGCTACACTAATTGGTGACACTGATAGGTAGCACTGTAAGGTGACACTGATGGGCACTGATAGGAGGCACTGATGGGCACTGATAGGTGGCACTGATGGGCACTGGTAGGTTGCACTGATGGGCAACTGTAAGTGACACTGATGAGGAGGCACTGATTGGCAGCACTGGTCAGCACTGTTCAGGAGACACGGATGAGCATTGATAGGCAGCACTGATGGGCACTGATAGGCGGCACTGTTAGGTGGTACTGATGGGCACTGATAGGTGGCACTGATGGGCACTGGTAGGCTGCACTGATGGGCAACAGTAGGTGACACTGATGAGGAGGCACTGATAGGCACTGATTGGCAGCACTGATGGGCACTGTTGAGGAGACACTGATGAGCACTGAAGGCAGCACTGATGGGCACTGATAGGCGGCACTGGTGGACACTGATAGGCGGCACTGATGGGCACTGATGGGAACTGGTAGGTTGCACTGATGGGCACTAGTAGGTGACACTGATGAGGAGGCACTGATAGGCACTGATTGGCAGCACTGGTGGGCACTGTTGGGACTTTACTGATAATCAGGGCACGGATTATCAGTGCTGATGTCCCTTTTACACAAGTCTGTTATCGGCTCTCTTCTCTCCTCCTCACGTTGTCTGCATGAGGAAAAGAATGCTGATAACCAGCTTCTGTTTACATTGTGGTCAGCTGTGATTAGGAACGCAGTAGTCGCGATCACATGAGGACGTCATATGAGGCCCTCCGAGAACTGGCCGGCAAAGCTGTAACCGTAACTCGGCTATAGCACGTGGGTAAACCAATTTCCTTAAAGCAGTATGCATGGTGAAACTAGAGGCTGTTTCAGATTTAATGTTTGTAAAATTGTTGAACTTGCTACAAAATCACTCATTCCTAATAATAGGATGGATCTTTTGACTTTCAGGGTCAGCATAGCAGGCTTTTCTACTATAAGCTATGATCAAGCCACAGGCACTATTGATGAAGATCGGTCATCAGCAGCGGTCACCAGCTTTTCTGATTCCGATCTTGCAGGTATTTACCAAGTGTAATGTATCTACAGCTTACATTTTTCACACGTTCTCTTTGTGTTTTTTTTTTCTTATATCTTAAAGGGAATTTGCAGACCTCCCTCAAGCCCTTCTCTTCCATAAACCATTTAACTCCCCTCACCTATTTAAAAGAAATTCCTAAATACCTACCTTAAAGTGATAATAAAAGCTTGTTTTAAAAAAAAAAATGTCATACTTACCTGCTCTGTGTAATGGTTTTGCACAGAGCGGCCCCAATCCTCCTCTTCTCGGGCCACTCCTTCCTGCCAAGTGCCCCCACAGCAAGCAACTTGCTATGGGGGGCACCCGCTCACTCCCAAACCACTACTGTCCATTCACACACAGTGCTGTGGCTCGGCCTCGCCCTCTCTTCCTCCTCATTGGCTCACTGGCTGTGATTGACAGCAGCGAGAGCCAATGGCTCCCACTTCTGTTTCAGCCAATGAGGAGGAAGAGTCCCCTTTCATGCACATTGCTGGATCGAGATGGAACTCAGGTAAGTATTGGGGGGGAAGTTTTTTTTTTTTTACCTTTGAGCATAGAATTCATGAAGGTAGAAAAAGCCTTGAGCCTTTAGAACCACTTTAATTCCAAACATCTTCTGACTGGTCTGATAACATCACAGATCTTTTCTCCTCCTATTAGGCCTCATGCACGCTGGTTTATTTTAAATAATCAGCGTTATAAACTCACCTAAGCTGCATTTTTTCAAACCAGTTTAGGCGAGTTTAGCTGAGTTTGGAGTTTGGGCGTTTATTTATTTCAGTGGCCGCAATTGTAATTTATTATTGACATTAAAATAAATAAACGCGGAAGTGCTAAACATGCTTAGCTTTTAGGTATGTTTAGGCTCGTTTAGATGCATTTAGGCGCGTTTTTCGCTTTGTTTCCCGTTTTTCTGTCAAAACACTCCTCTCCTGAACGTGATTCTTCTGGAGCATTTTACTGTCTCTAATATCTGCTGCTCTGGTTTGTTATCATGAAACACCGTCACCTGACGGCGGCCGCGAGAACGAAAATTGTGAGTGCGCGCGCGCCGCCGGAGGTGCACTCGCACACTCACTGTGTTCGAGGGAACGGGTAGGGTGGACTCGATCTCCGATACCCACAATGGCTCCCCCGCAGTGACAGAACGGAGGTCCGTGTATGTAAACATGGATCTCCGTTCTGACAGAGGGGGAAGGGCGGTGATCACAGGCTTCCTGTATATGGGAGCCGTGATCACTCCCCGCCCCCTGCCAGCCCAGCCCCCATACAGTTAGAACACACTGAGGGAACACAGTTAACCCTTAGAGCGCCCCCTCTGGGTTAACCCCTTCACTGCCAATGGCATTTATACAGTAATCAATGCATTTTCATAGCACTGATCGCTGTATAAATGCCAATGGTCCCAAAAAAGTGTCAAAATGGTCCGACATGTCCGCCGCAATATCACAGTACTGCTAAAAATCACAGATCGCTGCCATTACAAGTACAAAATAAAAAAAAATAAAAACCCCAGAAATGAATTACATTTCCATTTTCATCATTCGTAAACGCGGCAACTTTTGCGCAAACCAATCAATAAACGCCGATTGCAATTTTTTTTTTACCAAAAATACGAGGAAGAATATAAATTGGCCAAAACCATTGAAAAAAATATGTTTTTTTATATAATTTTTTGGATTTGGATTTTAGCAAAAAGTAAGACATTTGGGTTTTTTTGCAAAATTGTCGCTCTTTTTTTGTTTATAGCGGTGATTAGAAATGATGCAGAGGTGATCAAATACCACCAAAAGAAAGCTCTGTTTGTGGGGAAAAAAGGACGCAAATTTTGTTTGGGTACAACGCCGCATGACCGTGCAATTGTCAGTTAAAGCGACGCAGTGCCGAATCGCAAAAGTGCTCTGGTCTTAACCTGGGAAATCCTTCCGGGGCTGAAGTGGTTAAGCTGGGTTCACACTATTGCAAATTGGAAACAGGTTTCCCTCTATGGAGCCGGTTCACCCATCTCCACAGTGGCTCCGGTGCGAATTGCACAGAAGTCCTGTGGGTCTTTTGGACTGTTTCAGGTCCGAATTCAGCCAAAAATTTGGGCTGAAATTGGTCCTGAAGCTGTGAACGGGGGACTCACCGGACCCCTGCTGTGAGCCACTCCCTGCTGTGTGGGAACCCAGCCTTAAACTCTGGTAAAAGCTTATATGTGCATAGACACATAGGGGATGATTTACTAAAACTGGAGCACACAGAATCTGGTGCAGCTGTGTATTGTAGCCTTCTGACTTCAGCTTATTCAATTAAGTTTTGACAATAAAAAATGGAAGCTCACTGGTTGCTATGCAGACTTGCACCAGATTTTGTGCTCTTCAGTTTAAGCTTTTATTGAGTTGACTTCAGGATCTTTGGCAAAAAACACCAAAAGCTTCTACGTGAGTTTAGGAGCAGCAGTGTGCATGAGGCCTTAGGCCACAGCAACAAGTGGTCCTTACTTTAACACTCATTGGTACTTGCATAATGATGTTGGTGCTTTTTTCAGTGTTGCAGCACCAAAAGCTAAGGCCGCTGTCACATACCTCCCAACTTTTTGAGTTGGGAATGAGGGACACCTATTATCAAATGTATGTAGGCACAGGACACACCCCTTGCCACGCCCCCTTAAAGGAGAACTATACGCCAAAAAAAGATTAGTTAAAACCACACGTGCCTTTTTTTGCCACTACTATTCCTTTATACTGACTTTTGAAATTTACAAATGCAACAATCTAGAAATTGAATGAAAGTTTTAGCAATGGCAAACTCTTTTTGAATGATAAATGGTGCATTTTTTATACAACTGTATAGAGAAGACCAAAATGAGGGACAAATGAGGAGGAATGAGGGTCAGAGGGACATTGTTCCAAATCAAGAACAGTCCCTCAAAATCAGGGGCCTCATGAGCCGGCGAAGGGTTTCCGATAACTGTGATTGGGTAGCCCTAGAGCCACCCAATCACTTTTACTGGGCTCTCAAAATGGCGAATCCCC
>BLSH010550039.1:339395-370772 GCA_018402905.1 Glandirana rugosa | reverse complement strand
AAGACTTGTCTGTACCTTCTGCAGAATAAACATTTAGACCGGACTCACACAGCCATTCATATACTTCTTTTTTTGAATAGGCCTCAATACAAAAAAAACCATGTTGGCTACCTCCTCCTACTCCTCTACCACCGCCACTTCCACCTACACTGCCACGGTCACGGCCTAGTCAACCTCTAGGCTCCTACTCCACATCCACCCCCCTTCCTGTTTTTTTACTTGATTTTAATTTATTTTCCCTATCCCCATTTATTTGTAGGGCACTTGCCCTAGTTTGAAGATGATTTTAGAACAGTTATATGGCTTCTACCGTTAATTAATACTTTTCAGACACAGTTTGAAGATGATCCACATTCACCTCCATTTTTGCTTTTTTTATGTTTTTATTTTTTTAAAAATATTTACAGTTATTTCCCTGTCCATTTTTTTGTAGGGCACTTGCCCTACCCTTACCCCCATTTTACTTCCTTTTGCAGCCCTCTGGGGCTTTCCAGGACTTTCCTACAGCCATTTTTGTGCCTAAAAGTTCGGGTCCCCATTGATTTCAATGGGGTTCGTTGTCCGTGCGATCGTTCGGGTTCCGTCCGGACCCGGACCCGGACTTTGTCACGAAGTTCGGACGGACCAGCAGAACCCGAACTTCCAGGTGTTCGCTCAACTCTATTAGCTAGGCTTCTGTGCCTGCAAACATATGCATGCTCCTTATGCCTGGCACAATCTTTTCATGGCTGACATGATGTTCTTGTAGAAACTATTTTGAGTAGATAATTCTGTGTATTTTCTTTGTTGGTCTTGTACTACTTAATTTTTATTGTACTGCTAAGCATGTCTAAACTGTTTTTTTATGTAATATTTATTAATGTTCCATAAAGAAACAAAGGAGAGTTTTGCAAAATACAGTAAAAAAGCATCTGAGAAAGTGCTCACTATAAAATTTGTATACACCATACAATCAATAGGAGAACAAAAGTCAGCAAACATTAACATTCTCTAAAATATATTTTTAGAGTATAACCTGAGTCACAATCCAAGAAAATAAATTAAATTGAGGTGAATGGATTTTTAAAGAGGTATTATGGTGCAAGTACAGACCATAGACTTATCCACTCTTGGTAGAAGGGGGTATACATAAACATCCACTGGAGGAGAAATTGCATGTATATCCTTCCAATGACATATAAGTTCAAATTGATTTTTTAAGCCAAAAGCTAAACAAATAAATAAAAATCAAACAATGCTTTGTCACTGTACATTTTCTACTATTTAAAATCAATCTATGGGTGTATCTTTATTATCAATGTATGAATTGGGACAGATATAGTAGAAAGTTTAGAGCCATGAAACAAGTGCATTATATCAACTTGTATGCTATTCAAGATGTTTTAATTTATATTTTGTGTTTATAAAAACAACTTTCAACATGTTTAACCTTGGTTAGATACTGGATAGAGCAGGGGCGTTGTTAGTACCCATTGCTGTTCCCTAAACAAAACAAATCATTTAATGGAAACAGAGGAATCAATTATGGCTGCAATTTGTGTTTCGTACTCCTTTGTGAAATGTTTTAAATATAAAAAAGGAGATAAAATACTGCGCTACCAGTACTGCAAAAACCGTAGCAGCTGCTGCTACTCCACTTTGACCAATGGTATACACGTATGCTAAAACCTAGTGCAGCGCTTACTACATAAAATTATTATTATTATTTCTCCAATGATTAAAGTGCATAAATTGTAAACAATATTACATCTATTTACAGAAAAAAGTGCAAGACAATTGTATAGATACTAGTGATACCCAGTGTCCATAAAAAGTGTCCGTGCTTTAAATAATAAATCTTTCGCTTAAAGGTACAGTGTCCTAGTATTTAAACAGAGAACTTGAAAACTGTAAGCAAATTGCCATATGTTCATAGCATCATAAAATTGTGAGCCAGTGATTTACACCCACACTTCGTGAAAATCCATCACCGAATGTACTATACGCTTACCAGAAAGCGCTAGAGCTTGCGCATAGATGTGCTTAGTAGCCAGGCACCCAATCAACTGGAACTATGGATCCTTGGTGTGTCCCCAGCAGCAACACTTAGCTTTCCAGTATTGGTAAATAGATAGAAGGATTTCTGTGATGGATACAGCAGTAAAAAGACCAAGGTGCCCCCAAATAGTAGGAACTCCAAAGTTGTACATCAAGCCTGAAGCTGAACAAAAGCTTTTCAGATGCTTTGCTATGCACACTGCTCTTCAGAGTAGCATTAACTTTAACTATGTAGTGCAAGGGCCTGCCTGACTGCATACAAATACATACTGGGTATCACTAGTATCTATACAATTGTCTTGTACTTTTTTTCTGGAAACAGATGTAATATTGTTTACAAAATGTTTTAAATATGCCAATATACATTTTATGATTACCTGTGTTCACGCGAAAATGTATGTACATACTAACTGTCAAATACAAAAAAATGCAGTAACACCCTTTACTTAAAATTAGTATAAATACATTTTGTAGTGACATTATTTTATTTATTTAGGTTCTAATTGATTCAGGTCATGGTATATATAGATGTTGCCTGTTGCATTCAGCTAGGCTTGTTTCGTAATGTTGAAGATGTCTAGTTTTGTACCCAAGCAGCTTCTACAGTGCTAATTATTGCCAGGAATCCAAGAGCAAAAGGAACTCAAGCATTTATACCCACACAGATAACACAGTCACCTTAATCCAGTCACCATGGAATGTGTCAAGGCAGATGTTGATTGTACAGGAACATGATGGGAGATGAGAGCTTGCAAAACCACCTTGGTATAATTACATAATCCAATCACTTTGGTGCTCAGTTGGAGATGTGTTAATAGTTTGGGTAGCATGGCTCAAGTTATATTAAACTGAACAAATCATCCCTAAACAGACATGGAGACCAACTCTACTGCAGCAATTTGACAGTAATTCACACCTTCAAGTTAAATGGTTAACACCTGTCTCATGTCTTCATATTACTGTGGTGGTTGGATTATGTAGTTAAAGTGATAGTAAATCCTTGTTTTTCCCTTTAAAATAGCAAGCATGTTATACTTACCTGCTCTGTGTAATGGTTTTGCAAAGAGCAGCCCGGGTCCTCCTCTTATCGGGTCCCACGCCGGTGCTTCTGGCTCCTCCTTCCTGCCGGGTGCCCCCACAGTAAGCAGCTTGCTCTGGGGGCACGCAAGCAGGCGCACTCCTGACCCGCAGCTCTGCTTGTCCCTTCACACACAGAACCGTGGCTCAGCCCTGCCCCCTCCGTCTCCTGATTGGTTCACGTGCTGTGATTGACAGGGGGCTGCTGCACACAGAAGGTTTTTTACCTTCATTCATGAAGGTAAAAAACCATGTGCCTTTACAACCACATTGTGAAGCATGATGATTTCATTAACTGTACCACCTCTTGTCCTGTTGTTGGACAATCAACACATGCCTTAACACATTCAATGGTGATTGGATTAAGGTAACTGAATTACTAGTGTGGTCATAAATGCTGAGCCATGTCCCTAACATACATTAGAGATGATCAATCTGCTTAGATAAGCTGTAAAACATCTTCCACGTTACAGAAAAGGTCCAGTTGAATGAGACAAATTAGATAATATTTTATTGTAAATCTCCTGCTGAGAGTAGCAAAACCATATTTAGACATTTTTTTTCTATTATGACCCCTAAGATTCTACAAGAACTTTGTATATTTATATTTTCAGGAAACAATCTGTGAAGATTGAAAACTTCCAAGCAGCATATCAAAGGTTGAGAACAAGTGACTACAAAGGCCTGATTCTTCAGTTTGATGTATGCAAAGAAGACTTTGTTTTCTTATATATCATAAAACTAAGCATGGAATTCATAGATTTCAATTTTGTGAGCTCTTGTAGTAACACCATTATTATTTTATGCAGAGTCTGAAGTCTGTTAACGTTTTGCAGTCCAGATCTATAACCATAAACCTTACCCAAACACAGAAGAAGCAACTGGATGCCGTTGAGCTATGTAAGCAAATATTTAAGATCCTGGGCTCATTTCCCACCATGGACTCTTTCTGCTTGTAGATTTTATGTTCTTCTTAGACTTGTGTAGTTTATGTTCTCCTAGGATTGTGTAGGCCAGTGGTTCTCAACCCTGTCCTCAAGTACCCCCAACAGGCCATGTTTTGGGAATTTCTCTTAGATAAAATAGCTTTCCAAAATACCAAGCCATTGACTCTGATTTAAATCACCTGTGCAAGATAAAGGAAAACCTCCAAACATGGCCTGTTGGGGGTACTTGAGGACAGGGTTGAGAACCACTGGTGTAGGCTACCACTAGGTTCTCTGCTGCAATCCAAAACAGCTAGCACATTATATAGCTTCATTCTACATCGGCCCTAAGTGTGTTTTGACCAAGAAGGCTTCCATTATGCCAATTAGAATCTATTGTAAACCAAACAAACATGCAGAATCATTTTTTTATTTTTTCGCCTCACCCATGCAAAAGCTGAGCCTTAGGAATTTATCATTTATATTTTAATCCATTTATGGTTTCATCAAAAATAATTACATGTATTTGGAACTTTGCAAAGAGTACCCAATCACGTGTAAGTAAAATAAACAAATAGCATTTTGCTTGTACATGATTGGATGATGGAAGTCAGCAAAGTTTCACCTCATTTACTAAGCTCTGGGGAACATTTCCTTAGCAAAGGGAACAGTCTATTTGCCGTTAGAAAAGAAACAGGAGAGGAAGAAAGCAGAGAGGGAAGGAAACACCAGCTAAGTGTAGTATCCCAGTTGAAAGTTTTAATAGAAAGAGAGTAAAAACACTTACAAGAGTAAAATAGGCAAAATGCTCATCTGCTATCAGTGTGTATAGATGAGGATCCTCTTAAAACTGTCCTGCAGGACCGCCATCATCTGTTCCGGCTGTTGGGTAGGGAGATGGCTGACTCGGCAGCATGGAGGAGCCCCAGGACACCACGCTGACCAGCGGGCGCTGGCGGAAGTGACGTCACCGGAAGAACAGGAAATACCAGACGAGAAGGGAAACAACACGCTTGGAGCATTTGGCTCCTTCTACAGGCCTGTTTAAGGAGCCAAATGCTCTCAGCGCGTAGCCTGCCTTGTTTCCCTTCTAGTCCGGTACCTCCTATCCTTCCGATGACGTCACTTCCACCGCGCATTCCATGCTGGTCAGCATTGTGTCCTGGGGCTCTTCCATGCTCCAGAGTCAGCCATCTCCCTACCCAGCAGAAGGATCCACATCTATACACACTGATACCAGATGAGCATCTTGTATATTTTACTCTTGTGAGTGATTTTAATCTCTCTCAATTAAAAACTTTCAACTGGAATACTACACTTAACTGGCGATTCCTTCCCTCCAGTGGCGGCTGGTGGTCACTATTTTTTTGGGGGGGGGCGGCACAACACTACACCCCCCCTGCGGGAGACAGACGGCGGGTCACCCAATAACCAACCACCCCACAGCCCCCCCCCCGTGAGAGGCACAGGTGGTGGCGATCAACCCCCCGCGTGGGACACGGACGGCGGGTCATCCAACAGCCAACACCCCCCGCGGGAGACACATGCGGCAGCAATCACTTCCCACACTACCGTGGGAGGAGACAAACAGCGAAGGTCACCCCTTACCTTGTGGAGGCATGGAGGAGGCACGGACGCAGGGAGAAGGAGGAGGCGGGGCCACTCCGGCAAGCACACAGACATTCTCCTTCTGGCCCATTGGAAACCAGAAGCGTGCCCTGAGACACGATTGGCCAGGGAGTCCTAAGACTCCCTGGCATATAGGGGCTATCTGATTGGCCAGGAGGAGAATGTGGCAGAATATCGAATATTCATTCCCTAGTGCCACACAACTGGGTGAGATCAGGGCGCAGTCCTCTGCGCCTCGAGCCCACCCTGTTTTGAATCCTATTAGAACCTCTGGCTGTAATCACGTGCTTCAAAAAAATACACCCCTGCCATTGGAATCCATAGTCCAATGTCTCTACATGTAAAACAGGGGGCCGGACGCATGGATGGGGGGGGCGGCACCCCTGCGCCCCTTGTGGAGCGGCCGCCACTGCTTCTCTCTCTGCTTTCTTCCTCTCGGTCTACACAGAGCCGGTCACAACTCTGAGGACAGCAGCTGCAGGGGGTCCCGTGCATTCCTTTATTGCACCCATAATTACCAGGGACCAGTGACATTCAAAGGATTACTATTTGTCACCTTGATCATTGGTACTTTTCATATCCACATTGCTGGCTGGACTATATACCCTAACTCTGTGCCCCAGTTTCTTTCTTTATACAGAAAAGTAACACCATTATGTGTTCTATTCGATCAATACATTTTATTTATTATATCTATAAAAGCTATGCTTGCTTCAAAATGTACCATGTTCTGTCTTTGTGCACTATGGCTGGTCCAGTAGTGTTTCTAGATGCATTTCAGTATTTCCCTACAAACTGTGTTCTAGATGGAACGTCTCAAGTCAGGACTTCAGCTCCCGAAGGTTCCATTTATGGATATATTAGTGCCAGCTACATTTCTGTAAGTTATTTAAAATGTTTAAATAATTATTTTTTCATAATATAATATTCTGAAATAGAAACACGTAATTTGTTGCAACGCGCTAAGTTCTTACTCTGTATATTATTCTGGAATTGTATGGCTGGCTAAGGTCTAAAAACAGAAATGTCCCACAAAGAATAATGAACCTCATACCGGGGACCCTCTATTATTCAGCCATTAATGACTGCAAAAGCTCTATTTAATCAGACATTTCCCGTCTGGAAGGCTTGCAGTGAGATGGAAGGAACTTTAACCACTTCCGCCCTGGAAGGATTTCCCACTTTAGGACCAGAGCACTTTTTGCGATTCGGCACTGCGTCGCTTTAACTGACAATTGCGCGGTCGTGCGACGTTGTACCCAAACTAAATTTGGATCCTTTTTTTCCCACAAATAGAGCTTTCTTTTGGTGGTATTTGATAACCTCTGCGTCATTCCTGATCGCCGCCATAAACAAAAGAAGAGCGACAATTTTGCAAAAGAAACTAATTTCTTAATTTTTGCTAAAATACAAATTCAAAAAAATATATAAAAAAACATTTTTTCAATCAGTTTTGGCCGATTTCTATTCTTCCTCTTATTTTTGGTAAAAAAAAAAATCACAGTTTATTGATTGGTTTGCGCAAAAGTTGCCACGTTTACGAATGATGAGAATTAATTTCTGCGTTTTTTTTATTTTTTATTTTTTACTAGTAATGGTGGCGATCTGTGATTTTTAGCTGTACTGCGACATTGCAGCGGACATGTCGCACCATTTTGACCCTTTTTTGGGACCATTGGCATTTATACAGCGATCAGTGCCATGAAAATGCACTGATCACTGTGTAAATGCCATTGGCAGTGAAGGGGTTAATCTGGAGGGAGCGCTCTAAGGGTTAACTGTGCTCCCTCAGTGTGTTCTAACTGTATGGGGGCTAGGCTGGCAGGGGGAGGGAGTGATCACTGCTTCCATATACAGGAAGCTTGTGATCACAGCACTCCCCCCTCTGTCAGAACGGAGATCTGTGTTTACATACACGGATCTCTGTTCTCTCACTGTGGGGGAGCCATCACGGGTAGCCGGCGGCGATCGAATCCGCCCTACCCGCTCCCTGGTCCCCCGGAACGCAGTGAGTGCACGAGCGCGCCTCCGGCGGCACACAATCACGATACTCGTTTTTGCAGCCACCATCAGATGACAGCAGTTTGCGATAACGAGCCACTTTGCAGCCGTTGAAATTAATCGACAGCAGCTTCTAAAGCGCCTTAAAAGCATTTTGAAAGCGCCAAAAAACTTTTTTTTTTTACTTTTTTTTAAGGTCACGTTGTCACATGACCTTAAAAGAAACACCCTGCTAGCACCCAAAAAGCTAAAACGCCACTAAAGCACCACAAAAACCCCTGGTGCTTTAGCGCTGTTTTAGCGGCGCTTCCGTGTGGAAGGGTGATTATAATAAACCTGGCCCTCCCATTCAAAATCAGCCTGCAAAGAACATAGTGAAACAAACATCTATTTCTTCAGAGCAGCAAAAGGTAGAAATCTGCTACAAGGTTTAATAAAATCCTTGTAATGTACATTGATCACCCAGAAGGGATTGATTTTTTTCTCAACAAAAGTGCTGTTACTTTTTAATATACAAAACAAGCAGAGGATTTTGTCATGAGCATACATGGAGATATGACATTCAATCCATCAATACAGATTGATCACCTTTCCATTAAAGTAGAGCTTTAGAATTATCTTTAAATTCTACATACAGTGCCTTGAAAAAGTATTCATACCCCTTGATATTTTCCACATTTTCTCATGTTACAACCAAAAACGTAAATGTATTTTATTGGGATTTTATGTGATGGACCAACACAAAGTGGCTCATAATTGGGAAGTGGAAGGAAAATGATAAATGGTTTTCAACATTTTTTACAAATAAATATATGAAAAGTGTGGGGGCATTTGTATAGCGCCCCCCTGAGTCAATACTTTGTAGAACCGCCTTTCTCTGCTATTACAGCTGCAAGTCTTTTTGGGGAAGTCTCTACCAGCTTTGCCCATCTAGAGAGGACATTTTTGCCCATTCTTCTTTGCAAAATAGCTCATGCTGTCAGATTGGATGGAGAGCGTCTGTGAAGAGCAACGTTCAAGTCCTGCCACAGATTCTCAACTGGATTTAGGTCTGGACTGTGACTGGGTCATTCTAACACATGAATATGCTTTGATCTAAACCATTCCATTGTAGCTCTGGCTGTAAGTTTTGGGTCGTTTTCCTGCTGGAAGGTGAACCTCCGCCCGGTCTCAAGTCTTTTGCAGACTCTTCTAAAGCTGGATACACACTAGCCAATTTTCTGCAAATGTTTTCCTTCAGATTTACCACAACCATAATATGAGGTCAAACCTTAGGAGTTTCAATTTGTATGCAACCAGGCAAGCCATTGCACTACATGGTTTTGGTAAATTTAAAGGAAATCTGACAACAAAAGTTGGATAGTGTGTATGGGGTTTTAGATTGCCCTGTATTTGGCCCCATCCATCTCCCCATCAACTCTGACCAGCTTCCCTGTCCCTGCTGAAGAAAAGCATCCCCTCAACATGATGCTGCCACCACCATGTTTCACGGTGGGGATGGTGTGCTCAGGGTGATGTGCAGTGTTAGTTTTCCGCCATACATAGCATTTTGCTTTTAGTCCAAAAAGTTGAATTTTGGTCTCATCTGACCAGATCACCTTCTTCCACATGTTTGCTGTGTCCCCCACATGGCTTCTCGCAAACTGCAAACCGGACGTCTTATGGCTTTCTTTCAACAATGGCTTTCTTCTTGCCTCTCTTCCATAAAGTACAGATTAGTGGAGTGCATGACTAATAGTTGTCCTGTGGACAGATTCTCCCACCTGAGCTGTGGATCTCTGCAGCCCCTCCAGAGTTACCATGGGCCTCTTGGCTGCTTCTCTGATGAATGCTCTCCTTGCCCGGCCGGTCAGTTTAGGGGGACGGCCATGTCTGGGTAGGTTGGCAGTTGTGCCCATACTCTTTCCATTTTCCAATGATGGATTGAACAGCGCTCCGTGAGATGTTCAAAGCTTGGGATATTTTTTTTATAACTTAAGGCTCCATGCACACAGGACACTAAAATTTTTTTGTAGTGAGTTTTTCTGCTTTTATCAGCGTTTCTTTGATCGTTTTTTTGAGCGTTTCTGTGCGTCAGCGTTTTTGAGCATTTTTCGGTGTTTATGGTAGTTTTTAAGCTTTCAGACAACAGCCCATAAACGCCACTGCTCCTAAACGACAATAAACGTCCATGTGTGAATGGACACATAGGATAACAAGGGGCGTTTATGGGCTGTTAAAAAAAAATGCCTAAACACCCAAAAACAATCGTTTATCAGCTGCAGTGTGCATGGAGCCTAACCCTGCTTTAAACTTAACTAATTTCCATAACTTTATCCCTGACCTGTCTGGTGTGTTCCCTGGCCTTCGTGATGCTGTTTGTTCACTAAGGTTCTCTAACAAACCTCTGAAGGCTTCACAGAACAGCTGTATTTATACTGAGATTAAATTACACACAGGTGAGCTCTATTTACTAATTAGGTGACTTCTGAAGGCAATTTATTCCACTAGATTTTAGTTAGGGGTATCCAAGTAAAGGGGGCTGAATACAAATGCACCCCACACTTTTCACATATTTGTAAAGAATTAAAAAATATATATATAATTTCCACTTAACAATTATGTGCCACTTTTTTTTTTTTTTGGTCTATCACATACAATCCCAATACAATCCATTTATGTTTTTGGTTGTAACATGACAAAATGTGGAACATTTCAAGGGGTATGAATACTTTTTCAAGGTACTGTACATAAGGCTTGCATATATTTATTACCTTCCAAAGATATCATAGTACCTTTCTCCATAGATGACACGGCCATGCAAATCTTGCTGCCCCACTGCTGACCAGGCCCATCTTAATAGCATCATGGGCCACTGGGCAAAGTAATACTCTGGGGCCCTTACCAGCCTAACCAAATTTACGCACCTACTTTCAAGAATTAAAGTATACATTGTTGATAGAAATAAACATATATTTATTAGTACTTTTAATAAAATAGATTTTAAACAATAATAAAACATGCCATAAATCAAAGACTAATCAACACAAAGGGCACAGTACAGGGGGGAAGCAGAAGGGCTCAATACTGGTATCAGGAGGGCACTGTACAGGATCTGGAATGCTGCCCTGGGTGCTGCCATCCTGGAATAGCTTAGTAAAAGGTGTGACTGTCCCAGCAAATCCAGGATGGCTGGCAAGTATGATGTTTTGCTAGATTATCATGGGGCCCCCCATGCACCTGGGGCCCCTGGGCAGTGCCCAGGGGTGCCCATGCATTAAGATGGCCCTGCTGCTGACTCTCATTCTTTGTCTTACCAAAATTACAATTTTACAGTTTCGGAGTAAGGAGGCCGATGAGATGTTTTTCCCCAAATTCAAGTTGACCAGTAACATAATTCTAATTCCAGTAACAGAATTCTTTTGGATAGCACCTCCCAGCATAAGCCCAGTTAGTTGCCTGATACGAATGCTGACCATTATAATATGCCAGAAATGTATTTGATGCAGACTTCCAAAGTTATTGATAGATCCACATTTACGGTACAGCTATACCCAAGTTGCAAAGATACAAAACACTGTCTTAAAATAATGTAGGTAATGTAACCTCTTTTAAGATTTTAATTGGCAATGACCGTGTCACTTTACGCTGATTGCTTAACCGATTGCCGACCGCTGGTCGACAATTGACGGCGACAGTGTGGCTCGATAACGCAAAACGCCGTCATACGACGGCGGCCGCGAGATCGAGCCCAGTGAACGCGCGCGCGCCGCCGGAGGCTCGCCCGCGCGCTCACTGTGTCCGGGGAGGGCCAGGGAGCGGGTGCGGCGGAGTCCATCTCCGCCAGCCACTCGCGATGCCCCTCCCGGAGTGAAAGAGTACACAGACCTACGTTCTGAGAGGGGGAAGGGCTGTGATCACTTCCCTTCTCCTGTTAGGGCAGTCCCCCCACAGTTAGAACACGCCCAGGGAACACAGTTAACCCTTAGAGCGCCCCCTGCAGGTTAACCCCTTCACTGCCAATGGCTTTTACACAGTAATCAGTGCATTTTTATAGCACTGATCACTGTATAAATGCCAATGGTCCCAAAAAAGTGTCAAAATGGTCCGACATGTCCGCTGAAATATCGCAGTTCTGCTAAAAATCGCAGATCGCCGCCATTACTAGTAAAAAATAAAAAAAACATAAAAACCCCAAAAATGAATTCTCATCATCTGTAAACACGACCACTTTTGCGCAAACCAATCAATAAACGCTGATTGCGATTTTTTTATCGCAAATATGAGGAAGAATATAAATCGGCCAAAACCGATGAAAAAAATGTTTTTTATATTCTTTTTTGGGATTTGTATTTTGGCAAAAAGTAAGAAATTTGGGTTTTTTTGCAAAATTGTCGCTCTTCTTTTGTTTATAGCGGCGATAAGAAATGACGCAGAGGTGATCAAATACCACCAAAAGAAAGCTCTATTTGTGGGGAAAAAAGGACGCAAATTTTGTTTGGGTACAACGCCGCACGACCGCGCAATTGTCAGTTAAAGCGACGCAGCGCCGAATCGCAAAAAGGGCTCCGGTCCTAAAGTGTGAAATCCTTCCGGGGCTGAAGTGGTTAAATAACAAAAAATGAAAAAACTACAGTTATTCTTTAAAGAACGTCAGGGTCAGCTTATATGAAAAGTTGTCTGCTATGCGTGTCTATGGGAGATTGCATATATTTCACTATTAATGCCCCTTTATCTTTCTTTCAGGGTTCTAGATTTTCACGGGAGTTCATTGCAGCACAGAACCCTCAGTCTGATACAGTGGGATATTTCTGGTACTTGATATGGGAGAAACACATAAATACCATAGTGATGCTGTCCAGTTGTCAAGAAAATGGCAAGGTACATTGATAACCCTTGTTTTCTTAGGAAAATGATAATTGATGACACATGGAATTAAACTGGAATAGTTTTTAGAAGCCAGGCCCATGGACCAATATAATACAATGCTATGCCGTTAAAAAAGAGTAAGGTGCCGTAACTCATTGCAACTGACTGAAGTTTTTAGCAGAAGAGAGCACCGAGATAGTTAAAGTAGAAATTCAGGCATAACTTTTTTTTTCATTTTGGATAAAGTAAGGGACGGTTATAACCCCTATCAGTTTACCTTCACTACGGATTGGCTGAACCCCCCCCCCCCCCCCTCGGTTCGCGACACAAAATGCGAACAGACAGAAAATTTGTGCCAACATTCGAACACCAATATAGTCTATGGGACCTGAACATGAAAAATCAAAAGTGCTCATTTTAAAGGCTTATATGCAATGTAATTGTCCTAAAAAGTGTATGGGGACCCGTGTACTGCCCTAGGGGACATGTATCAATGAAAAAAAATGTTTTTAAATCAATCTTTTTTTCAGGAGCAGTGATTTTAATAATGCTTAAGTGAGACAATAAAAATGAAATATTCCTTTAAATATCGTGCCTGGGGGGTCCCCTTAGTCTGCCTGTAAAAGGGCGCATCTCTGTGATGTTTAGAACATAGCCAGAGCAAAATGACATTTCCAAAGGAAAAATTGTCATTTATTATCGCTGCTGTAATGTATTGCCGGCTCCCGGTAATATACAAAAAAATTACTGAAAAAAATTGCGTAGGTCCCCCCCTTCTCTTCGAGTCTGGTTAGGATTTTAAGGGGAACCCCGCGCCAAAGTTTAAAAAAAAAATTGACGTGGGGTCCCCCTTAATATCCAAACCAAACTGAGCATGCAACCTGACCGGCCAGGATGGGGGAGGAGGAGACGAGCGAGCGCCCCCTCCTGAACTGTACCAGGCTACATGCCCTCAACATGAGGAGTATAGGTGCTTTGGTGCAGGGGGGGCTCTGCACCCCCCCACCCCAAAGCACCTTGTCCCCCACAAGAGCCTCTTCCCCACAACCCTGGGCTGTGGTTGTGGGGATCTGTGGGCATGGGGCTTATCGGAATCTGGAAGCCCCCTTTAATAAGAGGGCCCCAAGATCACGCCCCCCCCCCCCCATGTGAATAGGTATGGGATACGTTGTACGCCTGTGAGGAAAAATAATTGGGGGGTGGATTTGGCGCTGCTGGGACTTTAATTGGACTCCAAATCTGACTTCTCCAGCATAGAGACTTATTGCATTATTCGGTCTGGTTTGCACAGACAGTCCATTTACTTTCTTCATTTATCTTCTGGTTTACCATTGGAGTTTTAGAACATTCAATGGAATACACAGTGTGTGATATTACATTTTTTGCACATTCTGAATATGGTTTTTATTCCAATTAATTTGTATTGCACTGGCACTTTGCATATTTAGTATCTAATATCAATTTATTATCAATTTTTTATTGGAACTTTGGCACTGACACTTTGTATACTTAGTATTTTCAATTTACTACCAATTTTTTCTTTATTTATATAATTTTACACTGGAACTCATTCCACACAAGGCACTAGCACTACACACAGTGATTTTCACTGATTCATTGCACTGGCACTGCACTCTACAGGGTGGGCCATTTATATGGATATACCTTAATAAAATGGGAATGGTTGTTGATATTAACTTCCTGTTTACGAGATGTGCAGCACCTGAAACTATGGATACTGGAAGTCTGTGCTAGCATTTCTCCTGCGGTGTTGCTATCAGTGTGTGAAGAGTGGGAGAAGAGGGTTGCATTGACAATCCAACACAATGGGCAGCACATTGAACACATTTTATAAGTGGTCAGAAACTTGTAAATAACTCATGAAAGAATAAAGTTATGTTAAAACCAAGCACACCATTGTTTTTCTTGTGAAAATGCCAATAAGTTTGATGTGTCACATGACCCTCTTCCTATTGAAAAAAACAAAAGTTGGATTCAAAATGGCCGACTTCAAAATGGCCGCCATGGTCACCACCCATCTTGAAAAGTTTCCCCCCTCACATATACTAATGTGCCACAAACAGGAAGTTAATATCACCAACCATTCCCATTTTATTAAGGTGTATCCATATAAATGGCCCACCCTGTATATTGATACCTATCAGTTTGCACATTTATATCTTCCAATTAAATTCCCAGCAGGGCCAAATCCACCCCAATTCTTTTTCCTCATTATCAGCATCTGCTTGACGGGTGCACGGTGGAGGCAGCAGCTAGTTAAAGTATAGACAATTTTTTCCATAAAGCGGCAACACTCCATACCAATTACCCCCTACATTGTACCCCTACTAATTCACCAAAAAGTGTAAAAAAAATAAAAGAACACATAAGACAATTAGGGACAAGTCCTTTATTTAAAAATAAAACAGCTCTTCTCCGTGTGGTACCGTCTATATTCTTCCAAATGTTCACACAACAGATGCTAACGTGTTTACTTATACTTGATTTATACGCATGATTTTTCTGTATCCTACAGTTGATATTCTATACTGATGTTGTATTCCTTGGAAATAACAATAAAAATAATGAAAGATAAAAATAAGTGTCCCCCGTTGTAATCCATCGTCAATCACGGCAAGGAACGGACCCGAAAAAAACCCCAAAAAAACAAACAGCTCCTCCTCCATGGGAGAGCTGCCGCCGCCTGCGCTGCCTTTGTTTTAATGTTTTATTTATAGTGAAGGGTGGGGCCACTCAGTGACGTAATTGAGCGGCCTGCCCCTCTGACGTCACATGATGTCAGAAGGGGCGTGGTCACCTGTACGTCACTCGGTGGCCCCGCCCTGCACTATGAATAAAACGGCAAAACAAAGCTAGCGCAGGTGGCAGCCCTTCCATGGAGGAGGAGCTGTGCACGCCGTCTGCGGGCATGGATGGGCGGGCGATTATGGGGTGTTTGGCGGCACCCCATAATGTTCTAAATTCGGGGAGCGGGCAAACAGCAAATGTTCGGGCCGAACTGATCATCCATCCCTAGCCTTCACTTCCTGTCCCATAGCCAAAACAGGAAGTGAGAGGAAATCCCTGCAAATTAAGAGAATTCCTTAGGGACCCCCAGGTCACCAGAACTTGTGTCCCCATTGGAAATGTTCCCCTCTATTACTTTTCTGGGGACAACCCAAGATTTGGGGTTTTCTTTTACTTTCACTTTCAATGATAATGGTAAGTAGGACAAATAGAGAGGGTGAATCTATTTCCTCTCCGCTCTTTCCAAAACTTAAAAAAAAAGTTTTGGCTTTAATTATACTTTAAATGCTTTTTGCATTTAAAGCTGAAGGTTTTTAGGCATTGCAGTTATTACATTGGTCCAGCTTGGATGAATGTAAGTATGCATGTGCTATACCTGTGGGATCCCTGTGGAAGCTGGTAATCGGGGTACGCAGTTGGAACAGTTACTTCAGTGATCTCCTCTAACTTCTGGGACTGCATCTGCCCTGCTGCATTGTGACCATAGGACATCATTCACTCAGCACAGGCGTCATTCAGAGAATGATTTGCATTTTCTCAATCAATGCAAACCATTCAATGAGTAAGGGTCTTTTCACACGGGTTCCTTCTGTTTCTATGAGCAGGGGATCTGTCTGCTGATCCCCTGCTGATTGGGGCAGAGTGGGATGGATGACAGGTCTGTGTCCGCTCTGTTTCAGCATAGTGGACACGGACCGACCCTGCTCTGCTTTATGGGCGGCTAAGAGTGAACACCAGGCTGCCTCCTATCCAGGCTGCCCAAACGGAAGAGGATGCAGTCCTCCTCCATATTTTTACTTGGAAACACTCACAGGTAACAGCAGATTGTAACAGAGCAGATCTCAGCCGAACTAATAGCATCTGTCTTGAGGAAGGGGAATGCAGCCTGGCCAGTCTGAGCTCAAGCGGGGAGATTTCCAGGAGAAGTGGAAGATCCCTCAAGACCTAGGGTCTTAAATAGATTCTGCTTGACCCAAGATGGCTGCCAGAGTCACATGGACTGTCAGCATCCAACTGGATCGCTGCCACGGTGACCCAAGAAACCATAGGGCAACCATATTCCTCTTAGCTTCCTTTCCCTCTGCACTGCCACTGCGGTTCAGCGCCACCTGCAGTGGAGAAAATAGACTGCACCTCCCTACACGTTAATATACAGTATGTTGCATTATGGTAGCCCATTTGTTTTGCTGCCAAAGCACCACAACGCAGACAAAATGGTAAACTAGGAGGTGCTTACAATTGGCTTTACCATCATCATTACCTACTTGTAGCAACTGATGTTATGATGGTGTCTCGAGGAGGGGAAGGAGTATCTATCTATCTATCTATCTATCTATCTATCTATCTATCTATCTATCTATCTCTATACTGTAAATAAGCCAGATAAGGAATAATAATTACCCATTTCAGGTATGCAGTGAGCAATATTGGCCCTCCAGAGAAGCTATGGTATTTGGTGACATCATGGTGACTTTTGTATCAGAAGACATTCACCGTAACGGGACAGTCCGAAACTTACTGGTGACAAATGTAAGTAGATTCGGTAGTACATGGTAGCATGTGGATACCATACACTGTTCTCTTTTAATTTGTACACATTGTATCAATTCTGTAGTAAAATTCACTTTTCTAACTCAGCTTAAGAGCAGTGAAAGTCGTCAGGTGCGACAATTCCAATACACTTTGTGGACTACCAGTTGGGACTTCATTGACAGAGACATCCTCATGAAGTTTGTCAGTTCAGTTCAGCAGTACAGAAGAAAGAATTCTCCTAATTACCCCACCTTGGTGCACTGCAGGTAGGTATTGTTGGTACCAAGGGTCACCTGTAACCACAATGGCTGTCTCTGGTATAGCGGTTTTCTGGGAAGGAGAATCACATCCTGGTTTCTTATGTGTCTTTTGTGGCAAAGGTATTTCTCCCAGAATTCCCATCTCCATTCTACTACAAATCTTCAACAAAGCCAAATAATGGCCAAGAAAATGCCACTTTGTCATGGCCTTGCTAGAAGAATGAGATGCGAATTGATGGGTCTTTATGGATCCATTGAAGGGTATAGAAGGGTATAGAAAGCTGCCAAGCAATTCAACCCATGGCAGCCCCCTTCATTCTTTGCTCAGTCCAGGGATAGCTGCATTATCTTTTTCAGGTCAGTTTTTTAACCCCTGCACTGCCAGAGCCGTTTTAATTCTCTTTTTTGCACACGTTTAAAAAATCATTTTAGGCTTGAAGATCACTTAAAACCCCTAAGCATTATATATTTTGTGAAAGCAGACACCCTGGAGAATAAAATGTTGGTAGTTCCAATTCTTTAAATCACATGATATGTGCACAATGGTTTATCAAACATACATTTTCAGCAAAAAATACACTAAAATTAATTTTAGGCCAAAAAAATGTGATAGTTATTCATTTTTTTACAATAAAATATAAAGGATGAGGTTGTGGTGAGTAAATAGATACCCAACATGTTAAGATTTAAAATTGCGTGCACCTTCAAAATGACAACGAACTTTGGTTTCCTATATATTCCATAGGTAATGTTTGAAAAGCCCCTACAGATTTTATAGATAGCCATGAATTAATCGCCCTAGAATTATTGCTCTCACTGTGACGTGTGCAGCAATATGTAATGTGTGGTGCAAGTAATGATTTTGTATGTAGGCATCCCTGATGGGTGTGTTTTATGCATACATGGGGTGGGATGAGCTCTTTTTTTTGGGGGGGGGGGGGGGTTCTCAGTGCTTGGGTGTTACTTACACATAGGGGACAAAAAATCCTTTATGTGATATAAATTATTTGTAAGAGGTTCTCTTTACCATTACTTAGACCCCTGATTTCTCATCTGCCTTCCATTGCAGCTGCAGGGAAAGTGACACCAGAAACTGAAAGAGCCATTATACGCATCGCTTTTCGGTTCTTCAGAGCTAGGGGAGATCAGTGAACCGATGTTCGCTGCTCTCCCTTGCCTACACCTGGGAAGGGGGGCCGGCAGCTGAAATTTTGTGCTTGGTAAACCTTTGCACTAATATCATGTGACATAAAAAAAATTAAACTATGGCCATTTTATTCTTTCAGAAAATATATATTTTGAATGACAAGAATTCATTTTTAAACATTTGTGCAAAAAAATGCAAAATGGCCCTGGCAGTGAAAGGGTGGGGAGGCCCCATTGCAAGGGTTGTTTTTTCACATTCTGGGAGTTCATCTTTAAATTAAATTCTATAGGTTGGGTTTACATATTTTTCAAAGTGTGCCGGGCTCCACCATTAGGATCTTCCAATGTCAAGCAATAGAAGGCACTTCTAGGTGCCTCCATGTTTTGTCTGTGTTCTTCTAGAGCACCCAGGGAACCTCTAGACCCGGGGAAATCTTATATGCAAATATTGACTTCCTAGTTAAAGTCGGCTCGCAGTCCCGTTCCTCTCCCCCATGTTATTTTAAAGTAAAATAGTAGGATGAGAACTTTTAGGATTAATCTACTTCACTATACAAACATTTTTCTGTCCTGTTACCTACGTTCTTTTATATTTTTATCTTTTTACTATTTATTTTGTATTTATACTTTTGCATATATTTTTCACAATGTACATATTACATTTTATCAGCTCTGGAGCCTGCAGGTCGGGAATATTCATTGCTCTGGATTGGATTATAACCCAAATGGAAGAGGAGAGTGCTGTGGATGTGTATGGAATAGCTCATTGTCTAAATCAGCAACGGCCTTTAATGGTGCACACAGCGGTACGGTGATATTTTTTAAGTCACTTTAGATTTCTATTAGTATGTGATTTGACCACATTTGCCCCAGTTCTCCTTCTTCCTTTATAGCGGCGGTCTCCAAACTGTGGGCCATGGGCCCAATGTGGCCCTTTGCTTGCAATTATTGGGGCCCTACGGCACTATTCCCTCACCTAATATAATGTATTATTCCTTCCACTGACACCAACATTCAGGTATTATTCCTTCCAATGACACCAAAGATGAAGCACTATTTATCCTACTAACACCAATGATGGAAAACTATTCCATCCACTGACACCAAGTACGGGACAATAGGGCACTATTCCTTTCATGGACACCAATGATGGGGCACAATTCCTCCCACTGATACCAATGATGGGACACTATTCCTCCCACTGATACCAATGATGGGGCACTATTCCTTTCATGGACACCAATGATGGGGCTCAATTCCTCCCACTGATACCAATGATGGGGCACTATTCCTCCCACTGATATCAATGATGGGGCACTATTCCTTCCGGTGACAGTAACGATGGAGCGCTATGCCATCCACTGACAACAACAATGGGGCACTATTCCTTCCACTGACTCCAATGATGGGGCACTATTCCTCCCACTGACACCAATGATGGGGCACTATTCCTCCCACTGATATCAATGATGGGGCACTATTCCTCCCACTGATACCAATGATGGGGCACTATTCCTCCCACTGACTCCAATGATGGGGCACTATTCCTCCCGCTGACTCCAATGATGGGGCACTATTCCTCCCACTGACTCCAATGATGGGGCACTATTCCTCCCACTGACTCCAATGATGGGACACTATTGCTCCCACTGACACCAATGATGGAGCACTAATCCTCCCACTGACTCCAATGATGGGGCACTATTCCTCCCACTGATACCAATGATGGAGCACTAATCCTCCCACTGATACCAATGATGGGGCACTATTCCTCCCACTGACACCAATAATATGTCACTATTCCACCCACTGATACCTACAATGGAGCACTATTCCTCCCCTTCATACCAATACCTCCTACTACCCACAGGTGTTATGTAATTATTTTAACCCATGCTGACCACCAATTCTGAGGCATTTTTTAATCCCGATGGCCACAGTCTGGCCCCCCTAAAGTCTGAGGGACAGTAAACTGGCCCTTGGCTTGAACAGTTTGGGGACCCCTGCTTTTTGGCTTAAACACGTGTTCTGGTGCCCCCTGGAGAAGGCAAATGCTAGTGCATACAAATGTAGATTTTAATATTTTAAATGGGCCAATTGCTAGCCAAATGGAGACTAAGGTTAGGATGATGGAGTACAGCTGTTCTCCAAAGAGAATTATTATACTGATATGCAGACATACTGTACAGCAGGGGCCCTCTGTCCTCTCTGAGCTTCCTTCTGACACTTCACCTGTCAAACAGATAGCTCAGCAATCAAGGACGGGTGGACAGTCTATGACATCTCGTCTTTGTTTCAGTTACCACAGGACTCTTTTTAGGTCAGGCCAAGTCTGGGTATTCCTTACTAAATACCAGCACCAAAACTTTAGCAGGTTGTCGGACTCCATCTCTGAAGGCTTCATGTTATCAGTTATCAGATTTTATTGCCAGTGTTGATGGGGGAATCAAGGGATTTTCCATGGAAACCATGGATTGCAGGGAAAAAAAAGAATCACTTCATCTATGGCCGGCTTTAGAGATTGACTACTAAGTCCTTCCCTTCATTGACTGTTTACAAAATATTTCTTTCATTTCTCCACCTCCTTGCTGAGATCTTCCAAGCAAAGTTTCCAGTCACCCACTAAGCATCCCTTGGCATGCTGGTGAGTGCCCACTTTACAGAGTGGGGG
This sequence comes from Glandirana rugosa, assembly GCA_018402905.1. Classification (NCBI taxonomy): domain Eukaryota; kingdom Metazoa; phylum Chordata; class Amphibia; order Anura; family Ranidae; genus Glandirana; species Glandirana rugosa. The sequence goes on along the minus strand of BLSH010550039.1, from coordinate 349,617 downwards.
GGGAGGAGACTCTTGCATCCCTCATATTTTTTGGTGCTGAAGATGGTATCTCAGGGTAACAACCTGATTTTTTGCTCCCCACCTAATTTTCTCACCTCTAAACTTTCTATGTCATCTGAAATCAGGGGTAGGCAACCTGGGGCCCTACAGCTGTTGCAGAACTACAAGTCCCATCATGCCTCTGGAAGTAATTGTAACTGCCAGCCTTGCAATGCCTCATGGGAAATGTAGTTCGACAACAGCTGGAGGGCTACTGGTTGCCTACCCCTGTCTGAAATATTGGCAGATTACCAATAAGTCCTGTCTGGTCTTCTGGATCAAGGTGTCATTGTCTCAGTTCCTGTGGTGGAATGATTTCAGAGGGGGTTTCCTGCAAGTTGTCCATTGTTCTCATACAAAAAAAAGGGGCATTCTCCCCAACTTGGACCTCAGGTTCTGAATATCTTTATTTGAATCCAACAGTTCCACACTGAATTGTGGAATCTGCCATATCTGTTATCCCCTCCTTTCACCGGGGATATTTTCTGACTTCTGTGGCCATCAATGATCAATACTTGCATGTCCTTACTTTTCCAGCACTGCTATGTTTCCTACATTTTACCATGGAGCCACTACACTGCCAACTCGGGGTCCTGTCTGCAGGGCCGGCTCTACCACTAGGCGGAGTAGGCGGCCGCCTAGGGCGCACTGCCGCCTAGGGGCGCCTGGCTGCTTTGCTTTGATTCATGTAAAAACTGACACTGTTTGACTGAGATAATGAGATTGTATTATCACATTCCATTTGCAAATGTATCTAGAAATAGCGACTGATCTGTCAAATACCCCCCCCCTCCCCCCCCGTGAGGCTGTATTTGGTGGACGCAGGTGAGGCTGTATTTGGTGGGCGCAGGTGAGGCTGGGCAGGGGGAAAGGGGTGGAGTCAGGGGTGGAGCCAAGGGGGGGGCGGCAAAATGAGGTTTCGCCTAGGGTGTCAAAAATCCTTGCACCAGCCCTGCCTGTCTGTCTGCACCTTGAGTGTTCACCAAAGTGTTAGCCCTACTATTGGCCCCACTGCATTCTTGTGGAACCCAATGGTGAGATAATTATATGGCATTCTGTTAAGAGAACAAGGCAAGCTTCTGTAGAAGTTGCAGCAGTTTGGGTGGATCCTGCATCTTCATAAATCATTGCTGGATGCATCTCATTGTTTGGAGAGTCCAAGCAGAGGGGGCTCTCTAATTAGGCAAATTAGGCGATCGCCTAAGGCCTCGCACTCACAGGGGCCTCGGAACCGCCTAATTTGACACTGACACCAGCACCGAGATAGAGAGTACTGACACCAGCACTTTAAAGCTCTTAATGTATACAATTTATAAAGTTAATTTTTTTTATCGCTTGAATTATTTTTCCCATTATGGGCGTGATTGGGGCCTCGTGTCTAGGTTTTGCCTAAGGCCTCACAAAGCCTAGAGCCGCCTCTGAGTCCAAGTCAATCCTGGACACAGCTGAGTTTGGAGTGTTCCTTCTACAAGAGAAACTTTTCAGTCACTTATTCAAACTTCCCAGTCCAGGAGTCTCCTGCCTCTCAGCTTTTGTATGATGAGAGCCCTGGGCTTGATGGAAGCCTTCTTCAAGGCAGTTCCGTTTGCCCAGTTCCACTCTAGACCTCTACTTCACTACATTCTGCTATCATAGTACAAATCAATCAGGTCCCTGGACATATTGATTTATTTGTAATAAAAATGGAATCTGAAGTGCCACATCACTGTTTTTTTTTTTCATTTGATGCGCAGGACCAGGCCTGGTGGTTGAGAAAGCCAGTTCTTGAATCCAATAATTACTTAACCACTTCAGCCCCGGAAGGATTTCACACTTTAGGACCGGAGCCCTTTTTGCGATTCGGCACTGCGTCGCTTTAACTGACAATTGCGCGGTCGTGCGACATTGTACCCAAACGAAATTTGCGTCCTTTTTTTCCCACAAATAGAGCTTTCTTTTGGGGGTATTTGATCACCGCTGCGTTATTTCTGATCACCGCTATAAACAAAAGAAGAGCGACAATTTTGTAAAAAAAAACAAATTTCTTACTTTTTGCTAAAATACAAATCCAAAAAAAAAAATATAAAAAAACATTTTTTTTCATCGGTTTTGGCCAATTTATATTCTTCCTCATATTTGTGATAAAAAAAAATCGCAATCGGCGTTTATTGATTGGTTTGCGCAAAAGTGGTCGCGTTTACGGATGATGAGAATTAATTTCTGGGGTTTTTATTTTTTATTTTTTTTTTACTAGCAATGGCGGCGATCTGCGATTTTTAGCGGTACTGCGATATTTCAGCGGACATGTCGGAACATTTCGATCAGTGCTATAAAAATGCACTGATTACTGTGTAAATGCCATTGGCAGTGAAGGGGTTAACCTGCAGGGGGCGCTCTAAGGGTTAACTGTGTTCCCTGGGCGTGTTCTAACTGTGTGTGGGACTGCCCTAGCTGGGGAAGGGAAGTGGTCACAGCCTCCGTATACAGGAAGGCTGTGATCACATGTTTACATACACAGACCTCCGTTCTTTCACTCCGGGGGGGGGGCATCGCGGTTGGCCGGCGGAGATCGATTCCGCCGCACCCGCTCCCTGGCCCCACAGTGAGCCCGCGGGCGCGCCTCCGGCGCCGCGCGCGCGCTCACTAGGCTCGATCCCGCAGCCACCGTCATATGACGGCGTTTTGCGCAATAGAGCCACCTTGTCGCCGTCAGATTCCGATCGGCGGTCGGTAAGTGGTTAATTTCCATACTCTGGAAGAGCCTGTTGGGGGCTAGAGAGGAGTCCTGGGCACCCTATTGATACAACATGCTTGATTGTCGATGGAGTCTGGGCTCCCAGTTCTGCATTAGTGGACATTGCTGCTGGAAGGTCAAGATTCAGTCAGACAATGGCAGTGGTATACATCAACAATCAGGGAGGAATCATTTGTTTCACAAAACAAGACTGGTATTCAAGAATTGCGCCAAACCATAAATTCACTTAAAGTGATATTAAAGCTTTGAATTTTTGAAATGAAAATAACAAACGTGTTATACTTACCTGCTCTGTGTAATGGTTTTGCACAGAGCAGCCCCAAACCTCCTCTTCTCGAGTCCCTGCACTGGCGCTCCTGACCCCTCCCTCCTGCTGAGTGCCCCCTTAACAAGCAGCTTGCCATGGGGGCACCCAGGCAGGTTCGTTCCCGAGCCGCTGCTCTGCGTGTCCATTTACACATGGAGCCGTGACTCGGCCCCGCCCCTCTCTCTCCTCATTGGCTCACTGGCTGTGATTGACAGCCAATGGCTCCCGCTGCTGTCTCAGCCAATGAGGAGGGAGAGTCCCCGGAGAGCCGAGGCTCTCATGTACAGTGCTGAAGAAAGATTGGGCTCAGGTAAGTATTCGGGGGGGGGCTGTTGCACAGAGTAGGTATGAGCCTTTAGAATCCCTTAACTTCTTTTTCCGCTCAGGCATTGACCTCTGGTAGGCAAACTCTGTCACCTGGCAGCACTTGGACCCAAAGGAGTGGTCCTTATACCCAAAGATGCTCCAAATCCTGTGTCAGAGGTGAGAAAAGCCAAATATGGACCCTCTGGCTTCCAGGTTCAACAACAAACTTGACAGGTTTCTCTCCAAGTATAAGGCCCTCTAGCAGAAGCAGTGGATTCTCCAGTGGCTCCCCTGAAATTCTTCCTTCCTGTCTGGATGTGGTTTGGGCTTTAACATTCTGAGTCTATCTCTAAGTCACTGCTTTTGTAGGAAGACTGGTTCCCTTTGCAATCTGGATAGACCTCGTAAGGGTACCTTCTCTGTCCACCATCTCTTGATGATTCAGGCACGCCATCATCCAAACTTATGGTCTTCAGGCCCAGGTTCTGCCCTTTCCCATGAAGTCACACCCTACCAGATCTGAGAGTGCTTCTTGCTCTTTTCAGTATCAGGCAACCTTTTCCGGTTTGTAAGGCTGCCACCTGGACTACTTTTCTTTCTGAAGCCTCGTACACACGGGACAACGATCGCACGTATGACCGTGTTGAATCGTATGTTGGCTGTTGTATGCAGCATACTGACTGCACTACACGACCGGGGAAAGAACGTTCAGGTGCATGTAATTAGCGTCCGGCCGTTCCTGACTTCTGAGCATGCGTGTTTTGCACAATACAACTTGTTGTACCAACTGCTCTGTACACACGATACAACGGTCGTATGAGTGCTTGTTGGTACGACCAAGTTTTCTAGTCTGCTCATACAACTCCCTTGTACGACCGTCGTATGTTCAACTGTTCAAATCGTGCATATGAACTATCGATACCGCATACAACGGTCGTGAGTACGACCTGTTGAATGCGATCGTCGTCCCGTGTGTACGGGGCATTACTTTAAGTGTTAGGTCCCTCAGGCAGCTCCTTGAGCTGCAGGCTGTCTTTAGTTTTCTGTTGTCCTTAGACATGTATGGTTCATTTAGTTATAAATCGAAATTCAGACAAACTTCAGTGATTTGGATGTATCCGAATTTTTGAATCACAACAGTAATGATTTAAAAGAATCAGAATAAATTATGATGAAATGAATTATCTGAATATGAAATTGAATTTGAATTTGAAAAATATTGCAATAAATACAGCAAGCATAGGTGTGCGCACATAGGGTGGAAGGTGTGCCTGGGCACACCCTAATCACTCTGTACTGTGCAGATTCCCCCTGCTGCCTGGAGAGAAAGGGACAGGGGATTCTCTGTCCTCAGTCTCTTTCTCTGTCTCTGTCATGAGGGCTCCTAAATAAAATTGTAAAAAAAAATATTATTGTAAAAAATAATAAAAAAAACAAAATTGTAAAAAAAATATAAAAATAAAATAAAAATAAACTACTGGCACCGATCTCTGCCCTACTGACACCGTCCTTTTTTCTTCTGACATATATACACACACACTCATGTTTGTTTGTGCTTTGTGCTGCACACCCTAATGCAATAGGCTGCGCACACCTATGACAGCAAGGAAAAAAAGTGAAATAAGATGATGATTTCTACTTAGGCTGCTGAATAGAAGAGAATAAAATAGAATAGAATATAAAGGAATAGAATATAATACAATTGAATAAAAAATAATTGGATAAACCAGAATATAATAGATTAAAACAGAATAGAATAGAATAAAAAAAGACAAGAATATAAAGGAATAGAAAAGAATAGAATAGCGCGGAACCAAATAAAATAGAGTAAAAAGAATAGAATAGAAAATGTTCTATTCTATTCAATTCTGTTGTATTCTATTCTTTTCTATTTTATTCCTTTATTTCCTATTCTATTCTGTTGCATTATATTCTATTCCTCTATTTTATATTTTATTATGTTCTTTTCTATTCTATTTTATTTTATAATACAGCAAGGTATAAAAGTGAAATAAGATGATGATTCCTACTTAGGCTGCTGAATAAAAATGAATAAAACAGAATAGAATATAAAGGAATATAATATTATAAATAGAAAATAATAAAATAGAATAGAAAATAATTGGATAAACTAGAATAGATTAGAAAATAACAAATATACAAAATGTATCTGAAAATACTAAATAAATTCTGATAACGAATCATTCTGACATAACGAAAATGACGAAACAAAGTGATTAAATTAACAAATAAATCCGAAACCAAATGAAACTAATTTTTCACATCTCTAGTTGTTTTTCTGGGGACCTGTTTTGTTGCTATGTTGGCCGTCATCCATTTCTCCTGTAGTCGGCAGTATAACCCAACAGTCTTTTAACTCTAAGAATACCTGTTTCTCCGGACTTCATGAAAGGGATGTTACAGTGATTTCAAAGATCCTAATATTTCTCTGTCTGCCTGGGGTCCAGCCTTCTTTAGAGAGTACTTGCAGGGGCGTAATGATAGGGGTTGCAATTGCCTACCGTGCCCCATGGTCCAGGGGGCCTGTGTGCCTCCCCACCTGAATAGGAGGGATGGCGGGGGTGGCATTTAGAGGACCCAATCTCCTCCATTTTCCTCCTAATGGAGATTGGTTCCTCTATATGCTGCCCCTGCCACCCCTCCTATCCAGTTTACATGTCATCTGCTATTCCCAGGGTCCCTGTCTGCTTCCCTGATACCCCCCCCCCCCCCCCCACAGAGCTGCTATCTTCTCCCCTCCTCTCTCCTGCCAGCTGCTGTAGAAGATGGGTCATGATGGAGAGATGGGAACGGGTCAGTAAATTTGCCATTTACTGGCTCCTTCCTTTTCTGAATGGACAGAGTCAGTGATTGGTACCAATTGGTTCACTCATAACTGAAGCATAGTAAACTGTTTTTACTATACTTCTGTTTCTGAATGAATGGGAGGCTCGGTGCACAGCTATTCCTGTCCATTCATTCTGTGCAGCTGAGGCTACACCGATGGAGATTGAGGGTTGAGGTTTGTTTAGACCCCTGATATCTCATCAAAACCCCCCAACAGAGTTCCTAAAAAAAATGTTAAAAATAATAAAAATAAAATTGTAAAAGAAATAAAATTAATTTGTAAAAAAATAAAAATTAAAATAAAAATTAAAAAAACTACTGACACCAGTGAGGGAACTATCAGGATTGCAAAGGTTGCAACAGAGCTCCTAAAAAAAAAAATTTTAAAAAATTGTAAAAGAGATCAAATTAAATGATAAAAAAATAATAAAAATTAAAAACGACTGACACCAGCGAGGGAACTATCGGCCCCGCTGTGGTACCGTAATAAAGGGACCCACGATTGGAGTAAAGGGCCCCAGGATCAGTGGGAAGAGGGAAGGGCCCTGGGCCAGGGGTCAGGGGGGCCCTTCATAATTTCTTGCACCGGGGCCCGGAAGGTTCTAGTTAGGCCTCTGTACTTGCGATAGACTGCAAACATGACTTGCATGCAAAAGTTGATGATATAACTTTTCCTGTTTCAGGCTCATTACATGTTCTTGTACCAATGCACTCTGGAGCTAATCATACGTCACACAGAAGATATAAGTGGTTTCTATGAACACTACGAGCAAGTAAAAGAAGAGTCCGTGTAACAGAAAATACACAACATTCCTCACTCCCTATCAACAAAAAAGGATGTTTAAAGTCTAGGAACAGACTGAGAATTACTGAATGGGGACTTTCTTATTGAGACATGTATTCCGATGTGCTCTTTTCTCAGAATTGTTATATAATATATATTACCTCTAGGTGTAAGTAAATCTATTGTAACCAGTTTGGGCATGCGAGAGAAGTAAATACAACCATTAAAATATAATAAAACCTTTAACCCTTTCGCTACCAGAGCCGTTTTTGCATTTTTTTTTTTTGCACACACGTTTAAAAAATTATTTTAGGTCTAAAGATTACACAAAACGCACGGATATTAAATATTTTCTGAAAGCAGACACCCTAGAGAATAAAATAGTGGTAGTTGCTATTTTTTTTATGTCACGCAATATTACCATCTAGGAAATGCAAAATGTCAGTAAAAAACGCAGTAACATGAATTTTAGGGCAAACAAACGCAATAAATTACCCACATTTTTGGTAAAATATAAAAGACACGGTTGCGCCAAGTAAATAGATACCCAACATGCCAAACCTTAAAAGTTTGTGAAATGGCGTCCAACTTCAGTACCCTCTATTTTCTATAGGCGATGCTTCAGAAGCCCCCTATAGGTATCAGTTTGGCGCGACGGAGGAGGTCTTGTGTTAGAATTAGTGCTCTCACTCTGGCGTGCAGGGCAATATGTAACATGTGTATCGCAATAGACGTTTTCATGCGTATTGCGTATCATGCTTTTACGTTTCTGCATGTGTATATGTGGGGGGGCTCAACATTTTTTTTGGTGGGGGATTTTATGTGCTTGGGTATAACTTTATTTTTTTGTGATAATGTTTGGTGACAGGTTCTCTTTATTGAGATATGCAGGGTCTAAAAGACCCCCCCCCCCCCCAATGTCTCCCCTGTGCTCCACTAAATGTTTTGCACTGCAGATCGCACTGCTAAACATCCATTCCCGGCAAAGTGAGCCGGGGACACAGAGAGCTTGACTCGGAAGTGACGTCAGAATCCATGATTCGGGGAGCCGTGTCATCTGCTGGTGTTGGTCCACTGTGTTTTATACACTCCAAAGTCAGTGCAACCCCTCTACCAGGAAATTCTAGAGCACTTCATGCTTCCCTCTGCTGACCAGCTTTATGGAGATGCGGATTTCATTTTCCAGCAGGACTTGGCACTGCCCACACTGCCAAAACTACCAATATCTGGTCACATGATCATGGTATAACTGTGCTTGATTGGCCAGCAAATGCGTCTGACCTAAACCCCATAGAGAATCTGTGGGGTATTGTCAAGATTAAGAGGGGAGACACCATACACAGCAATGCAGAGGAGCTGAAGGCCGCTATCAAAGCAACCTGGGCTTCCATAACCCCTCAGCAGTGCCACAGGCTGATCACCTCCATGCCACGCCACACTGATGCAGTAATTCATGCAAAAGGACCCCCTGACCAAGTATTGAGTGCATCCTATACTGTACATGGACAGACTTTTCACTAAGCCAACATTTCTGTATTAAAAATCCTTTTTTTAATTGGTCTTCTGTAATATTCTAATTTTCTAAGATACCGAATTTTGGGTTTTCACTCGCTGGAAGCCATAATCATTAAAATTAAAGAAAGAAATGCTTGAAATATATCACTCTGTGTGTAACGCATCTATATAAAATATAGGAGTTTCACTTTTTTAATTAAATTGCTGAAATAAATTAACTTTTTGATGATATTCTAATTTTATGAGATGCACCTGTACCAACCTTTCTGTATTGAAAATTATTCTTTTATCGTTCTTATGTAATCTAATTTTCTGAGATACTGAATTTTAGGTTTTCACTCGCTGTAAGCCATAATCATCAATATTAAAAAGAAAGAAATGCTTGAAATATACTTCACTTTTTGAATTGAATTACTGAAATAAATTAATTTTTTGATGATCTTCTAATTTTATGACCTGTATATCATCTCAATACAAAAGATGATCTAAACCACATATACACAAATATACTGTGCACTTCGTAATGCAGAAAAGGTATTATACCTATATAGCCACATAACATATAGAGTCCAAGTGTAAATTTATATAAATAAATCCAGAATAAAGTGATAATTGATTAAATTAAATGATAGATCACAATTTAACTTAAGAAAAAAAGAGGATATGTCTATCCTTCTCATCATTGTGATTATAAAATCCAAAATCCACCAACCGCGCACCCTTCTACATTTCTATTATTTATTTATTTTTTGGGGTTGAAAAGTTGTAGCGGCCCTAAACTACCACTAGATGTCAGTATACAACAGAACAATGGTAGCCTGATACCGTTCCCTCCAAAAATACATACAGGTGGGCAAGCTCAATTACAATGGCACAAATGAGAGTCTTATAGACATACAGTGCATTAAAAAAAGTATTCATATCCCTTGAAATTTTCCATATTTTGTCATATTACAATCAAAAATATAAATGTATTTTATTGGGATTTTATGTGATAGACCGACAGAAAGTGGCCCATAATTGTGAAGTGGAAGGAAAATGATAAATGGTTTTCAACATTTTATACAAATAAATCTGTGAAAAGTGTGGGGTGCATTTGTATTCAGCCCCTTTTACTCCGATACCCCTAACTAAAATCTGGTGGAACCAATTGCCTTTAAAAATCCCCTAATTAGTAAATAGAGTCCACCTGTGTGTAATTTAATCTCAGTATAAATACAGCTGTCCTGTGAAGCCCTCAGAGGTTTGTTAGAGAATAGTGTTGAGCGAACCCGGACTGTAACGTTCGGGTCCGTACCGAACTTTCGGGTGTCCGTGGCACGGACCCGGACATTTCAAAAATCGTTCGGGTTCGGTCCGGGGTTACAGGCCCAGGCACGGTGCCTGTGGGCTTTCAAGCCATGCCTGGGCTTGCAATGTCAGGCCCAAGCGAGTTGTGATAAGAGATTGTTTGGAGACTCCCGAAGTGTCCTGTCGACATAAATATGACTCTAATTTAATGTGTGTCCACCTGAGATAAATGATTAATCCCCTAAAAATTTCCGTTAACCAAGGTGGTCTAAAATCAATCCCCATAGCCTCATTTTCCCCGACTTATGTTTACGTGGGGTGTGAAAAGTGTCTAAATAAACATATTTTACAACTTTTGGTAAATAGTAAAAGGAAGGTGAAGTGTTAATACCCGGTGAAA
>BLSH010550039.1:300864-320011 GCA_018402905.1 Glandirana rugosa | reverse complement strand
GTCTTTCAGGTTTTCAAGACAACTGCAAATTGCACAATGTTTATTTGCATTGCATAACTACCGTTATGATATATATAGTGGTATTTACAATACCAGACGGGGAGTGTTCTGTTACATGATTTGCATGTAACATAAATATGCAGCTATAGTAATGTTTTTATAGTTGGTTATTACAATGCCATCTTGTGGTTCTTTTGGATATTACACCTTTCTATTGTATTTTCTAAGTGTGTACCTCCCATCCTCTGTGAGCTATTTCCTCTTCCTAGTTCACTCTACTCTGTAACTTCCTGTTCCGGGTGCACTCTGCTATTCTATTTCCTCTTCCTGTGTCCTCTCTCTCATGAGGTAAAGAATATGGCCACACGCTAGAAGGCCTCTCTCAATCTACTCGCATCCTAGGACACATTACTATGTTTTGACCTGCAGTTACCATCTTTCGACCATCTGTCACATTTGTTGTATGCTGTACCTGCTATTCCAATGAATAAACGCTCGTGGAAGAAATCGGTAATTGGTGAGTCACTATCTGATAAGAACTGTCTGCGGTGATCATATCTGCTTATACAGGCCAGGCATAGAGGTCTCAACAAGGGATAAGTCGCCATTACAACAGTTAGGAGTCAGAATACAGATTCTCCCTTAGCAAAGTACAACCCTTGATTCAAGTCTGTTCTACGCTAATATTTCAGTTTACTTCTCAAGGCCATGATGTGTTCACTCCTCCATTTACTTTGTACCAGGCTGGATTTTTGGGTTGGTTGCTAAAACATTGTGCAGGTTCCTTTTATCAGTCGTATTCAGCCTATTCTAATAAAGTACTATGGGATTGTGTTGCTGCTGTGCATTGCTTAAATGAGCAATGTGAGCAAGGGAGAGACACACTTACTTTAGTTCACCCTCTGCTACAAGCTTGGTCAGAGATCATAACCCCAGCTGCTACTGAGTGTTCCTTACCTTCTGCAGATCAGGCCTCTTCCTGTACTTCTGCTACTCTTCCTTCTACTCTCCTCAATACTGTTACTCTTTTTCCATCAGCAGTACACTCTGTTCAGCACAGTACTGTTACCTGTAGCCTGGATGACTCCACTATCTAAGCCCAAAAAGAAACAGATCTTTTGGCCTGCTGATGAGATCCAGTCCTCCTCCATGCTGATGACTGCTGCTGATGAGATCCAGTCCTCCTCCATGTTGCTGCCTGCTGATGAGATCCAGTCCTCCTCCATGCTGATGACTGCTACTGATGAGATCCAGTCCTCCTCCATGCTGATGACTGCTACTGATGAGATCCAGTCCTCCTCCATGTTGCCACCTGCTGATGATATCCAGTCCTCCTCCATGCTGATGACTGCTGCTGATGATATCCAGTCCTCCTCCATGTTGCCGCCTGCCGATGGTGTCCATGCCTCCTCCATGTTGCCACCTGCCGATGGTGTCCATGCCTCCTTCATGTTACCACCTGCCAATGGTGTCCATGCCTCCTCCATGTTGCCACAACACCAGTACCCCTGTCGGGTAGCCAGTGCCTTGGGGAAACCTAGATGGCCATTGAAGCGTGGAACAAGTCCTGGAGATCAGGCAAGCTACATAATTGTAACCAGACATTCTGGTGTCAGTGGTTTGGTGTTGTCACGTGGCCCCAGGACTAAGTTTTCGAATGACCCATGGTACCTCAGCGTTGGGGTATTTAACCAGTTACCAGACCCAGGCGAAGGAATACCTGGCTTCATTCTGGACCCTGGCAGTGGGACACTCAGCCAGCTGCATGATCCAGGGGAGGAGACACGTTATTTTCTGATGGATCTTGGCGATAGGGCATCTTGCTGGAGAACCAGGACTTCTTCAACTTTCGAAAAACGTCTTCAGTGGACTTATGTAGCAGAGGACTTTTTCTTACAGATTGGTTCCGCTACTGCTGTTTGGAGAGTTCTGAGGCCGCTTCTTAGAGGGGGGTACTGTCAGGAATAGTCCCTCCAGCGGGTGGCGCTGTACCTCAGGGGTCCATGGGCTGCAGTTCTGGTGTTCACCAGCGGGTGTCCTGTAGCAGTCAGAGGCTGAGCAGTTCCAGTGTCCACCAGCAGGGGCCTCCCAAGAGTTAGCCACACACAGGTTCAGCTGGGAAGTGGCTACAGTATTTAAGGCCACTTCCCTCTTCCCGTCATTATACCGTCCACCTTTCTGCTGCTAGTGATCCTGCTTTGCCTGTTTCTCTTCACCTTGCTTCTTGTCCCTTGCCTTGTATTCACTTTGATTCCCTGTATACCCTGTACCCTTGTCCAGAGTTAGCATTAGTCTGCAGTGTAGGTGTTTAGTGTTTTTGTCGGGTTTTGGTTTTTGTTTGCTGGGGTTGGTTATTACTGTGCACTGTAAACTTCACCTTTTTAAGTTATATATCCTTGTTTGGTCTCAGTTTCCTTGTGTAGCTACGTGTCTGGTCTGCCAAGCTGCTGAATCCTGACAGGGGCGCCATTATGCCCCCCACACTTTTCACATATTTATTTGTACAAAAATGTTGAAAACCATTTATCATTTTCCTTCCGCTTCACAATTTTGTGTCGGACTATCACATAAAATCCCAATAAAATACATTTATGATTTTGGTTGTAACATGACAAAATGTGGAAAATATCAAGGGGTATGAATACTTTTTCAAGGCTCTGTACATACCCCTCACACTCAAATGTACCCTTGACCTATGAGTCTTCGATTAGCATTACTGAACTGCTTTTCTGGACAATTTAAATCCCTCCAATTTTTTTGAACGGTGTGTATTTATTTATGAACCCGCATTGTAGATTTCATGACACACATATGGATCTCATCTGCTTCCCATGTGAAAAAAATGGCTCCATCTGCCTTTTTCCTTCAATGCAATGATATTAAAGTCCAACTCTGGTAAAAGTAAGAAGGCTCCCTTGCAGTGGAGCTGCACTCGCCCTGCTAGGGGTAATTACTTGTTTCTGTCTAGAGGTCAAGAAAAGCAGTTTTACCTACCTGAACCTCCACTGCTCCAGCAGAAGGTGCTTCCCCATGCTTTGGCTGTGGACTGTTCCTCAGCATCCTAACATCCAGTACAGGGCTATGGGCTCTGCATAAGTCTTGATGAAATTAGAGGACCTTAGACTACTGGACTGCAGAGGAGAAGAGGCTGCATGGAACGTCTAGCACTGGAGAGGAGCCGGCAGGAGGGGAGGATCAGGTAGGTAAAACTGCTTTTCCAAGTGCCCTAGACATAAAACACATTTATCTCTTGAGTTGTAGCCCCACTGCAAGGAACCATTTTTACTTCTCTATTTCAGCTTCAAAGTTAAAGGAGTTGTAAAGGCAGAAGGTGCGTTCTAAACATTAAGATAAAAAAACCTTCTGTGTGTAACATTCCGCCCAGCACCCCCCTAATACTTACCTGAATCCCATCTCTCTCCAGCGATGTCCATGAATATCTAAGCCGTCCAAGGACACTCCTCCTGATAGGCTGAGACACAGCAGCGGCGCCATTGGCTCCGAAGTCCGTCAGCCAATCAGGGGAGAGAGGGGCGGGCCGGGTCGGGGCTCCATGTCTGAATGGATACACGGAGTTCTGACTCGGCTCGGGTACCCCCCATAGAAAACTGCTGGCTGAGGGGGCACTCGATAGGATGGAGGCGCCAGGAGCAGCAAAGAGGGACCCGAGAAGTGGAGGATCTGGGCTGCTCTGTGCATATCCAACTGCACAGAGAAGGTAAATATAACAAGTTTTTCATTTAAAAAAAAAAACAGAAGGCTTTACAATCACTTTAACCTGCACTGAAATATAGAAGAATCAAGTTGCTGACCCACTTCCAAAAAATTAAAGATGACTAGTTGTTTTTTACGTCAGTACTTTCTAAGTGAAAGAGGTGAAAAGAAGATTAGAAAAAGTGAACCCTGGACTACTAACCTGGATGCCTGTTCCAAGTCTGTGATTCAAAGTAGTGAAGCCACTGGACCACCATTTCAGGCTGGCGGACAACATTTTTAGAACGTTGGCAATGACAGCAAACACATTTTTCTGCACAGATTCTCCTTTACTATTGCTAATAGCAATTTAAAGAAGAACCAGACGATAATAAAAAAAAAACATAGTAAATCTCCATGGGACGCAGTGCATATTGCACTTGGTCCTCTTCAAATCTGTGCAATGGTTGCTGAGCAGCATGGTTGGATAGCTTGCCCTCCTTGCCCCCACTGCTACACGACCATGGTGAACGGAGGGTGGAGATCTGACTGACAGCATTGGGGGTGCACAATCCTTAACCCCTCCTCCTCTGAAAGCTTTCAAACGGAACATCCGCAACTCCACTGTGCAGCCCCTTGCCTTCTCTGATCTCTTCTGCCAGCTCACAACCTGGACCTGGACCTGGACCTGGACCAGCCGCCTACCTCCAGCTAATCAGGGCTGAGATAGTGGAGTAGTTACAGTTTGTTTATGTAGTTGTGAATGACAGCAGCTGGAGAGCAGCATCATTATTCACAAAACACAAGCCTACAACAACACAAGCTGACAGTTACTACTCCTGTCCAAAAGAGACTAGTGTAGCTGCTGGACTTCCACAACAGGTGAACAATTTTACATTATAACTATTGATATTCAAATGACAATTAGAATGTTGTTTATTTTACAATGTTTTTTGTGCAATCATCATACATGTTATGCCAAAATAAATTTTAAGTTTAGCACTGCTTATACTTTGCATAAGCGTAAGTAAAGAAAATTAAAACAACCTCCCACCAAATATTTATGTATAGTACTATGCAAACATTTTAGGCAGGTGTGAAGAATAGATCATCACGTTATAGATAGATCATCCACAGATAAATGGTGAAACAGATACTAATCAGCCAAATAATAAAAACAATCCCAGCTTTGAACCTGAAGATTCCCAGATGGTAGCAGGAAGAGCAGAATGCTCACAAAAGATGAGGAGACCAAACTAAAGAGGGGATAGTATGCTGTAACAACAGGGGCGTAACTACAGGGGGTGCAATTGCAACTGGGCCCCGTGCTCCAGGGGGCCCGTGTGCCTCCCTTGTACACCTGGATAGGAGGGATGGCGGGGGTGGCATTTAGAGGCACCAATCTCCTTCATTTTCCTCCTAATGCAGGAGATTGGTTCCTCTATATGCTGCGCCCGCCAGGGCCTTCTTAATAGCATCATGGGCCCCTGGGCAAAGTAATGCACTGGTGCCCTCAACCAGCCTGCCCCAATTTACGCACAGTTCTCAAGAATTAAAGTATACATATATATATACACATTAGTACTTTCAATAAAATAGATTTTAAAAAATAAGAAAACATGTCATAAATCAAAGACTAATCAATAGAAAGAACACGGTATGGGGGGGTGAAGTCAGGAGGGCAAAGTACAGCAGTACAGGTTCGGGATGCTGCCCGGGACACAGCCATCCCGGGACTGCTTAGTAAAAAGCGTGACTGTCCCAGCAAATCTGAGACAGTTGGCAAATATGATGTATTGCAAGATTATCATGGGGCTCCATGCACCTGGGGCCCCTGGGCATTGCCCAAGGGTAACCTTGCATTAAGACAGCTCTGGCACCTGCCACCCCTCCTATCCAGTTTACATGTCTTCTGCTGTTCCCAGGGTCCCTGTGCCCCCCCCCCCCCACAGAGCTGCTGTCTTCCCCCCTCCTCTCTCCTGCCAGCTGCTGTAGAAGATGAGTCATGATGGAGAGAGGGGAACGGGTCGGTAAATTTGTCATTTACCGCCTCCTTGCTTTTCTGAATGGACAGAGTCAGTGATTGGTACCAATTGGTTCTCTCATAACTGAAGCATAGTCAGCTGTTTTTACTATACTTCCGTTTCAGAATGAATGGGAGGCTCGGTGCACAGCTATTCGATTATTCGGTGGGACCGTAATAAAGGGACCCGCAATGGGAGTAAAGAGCCCCAGGATCAGTGGGAAGAGGGAAGGGCCCTGGCCAGGGGTCACGGGGCCCTTTATAATTTCTTGCACCGGGGCCCTGAAGGTTCAAGTTACGCCTCTGTGTACCAATATTAACTGAGAGTCAGTTATATACTTAAAAAATCATAATAGAGCCTCCAATAAGGCATTGAAATACTGTATACTGTCCAAAAGATGGGGAATGTATGGAAACACCACTCACATTGCTAGACTTTATTTAACGGTTTAAAGGGGCAGAGCAATATAACTTAGTCATGCATTATATGATTACTTTCTGTGAATATTCAAAAAGATTTAAACAGTATAGCACTGCCCCAGGCCGGCCCACCACCACAATCCCATACTCGCATCTCGCATGAGTGCAAGTTCAGCTCATCAGGCTGACCACAATGAAAACACCAAAATCTGGACTGCTGCGCTCCAAATCAAATCCATCTTTAACCGGTTCCCGACCGGCTCGCGTACATTTACTGCTGCAGTGTGGCTCTGTAGCGCGAATCACCATCTTTAAACGGCGGCTCGCGAGTGTGCAGTAGCGGGCGGGAGTGCGGCACTGGCGGCATGCTCTCGTGCCCGGCGATCTCTTCAGAGTTGTGGCCGCGGCTCGGTCTCCAACAGTGAGCCGCGATTGCTTGACATTCCAGAAAAACGGGGAACCGCCGATGTAAACACGCCGGTTCCCCGCTCTGTCTGGCAGCATGTCAGGGATCTACTGATCCCTGTCACTGGGATCAGTTAGATCTCTTATGCCCCTGGCAGCCCAGCCCCCTCACAGTTAGAACACACCTAGGGAACACAGTTAACTCCTAAAGCGCCCCCTGCAGGTTAACCACTTCACTGCCAATGACATTTACACAGTAATCAGTGGAAATTTACATTTCTGATCGCTGTATAAATGTCATTGGTCCCAAAAAAGTGTCAAAAATGTCCGACATGTCCGCTGCAATATTACAGTCTCAATAAAAATCGCAGATCGCCGCCATTACTAGTAAAAAAAATAAATTTAAAAAACGCCAGAAATTAATTATCATTGTTTGTAAACGTGGCAACTTTTGCGCAGACCAATCAATAAACGCCGATTGCGATTTTTTTAGGAAGAATATATATCGGCCAAAACCCATGAATAAATTTGTTTTTTATATATTTTTTGGATATGTATTTTAGCAAAAAGTAAGAAATATTGTTTTTTGTTTTTTTTTTAAATTGACACACTTTTTTTGTTTATAGCTGTGATCAGAAATGACGCAGAGGGGATCAAATAAAACCAAAAGAAAGCTCTATTTGTGGGGAAAAAAGGACGCAAATTTTGTTTGGGTACAATGTCGCACGACCGCGCAATTGTCAGTTAAAGCGACACAGCGCCGAATCGAAAAAAGTGCCCTGGTCCTAACATGGGAAATCCTTCCGGGGGTGAAGTGGTTAAGCACTGAGACAGCGTGAAATGCGTTGACTTTGTTCCCATTCCCGACACTGCCTTGTTGTCTCTATGTTGTTGCTTTTTATGTTACATGAAAGATGGATTTCATTTGGAATGCAGCGGTCCAGATTTTGGTGCATTCAAAAAGCCTTAACGTTGTTTAATACTTGTGGAAGCACTGTATATAAATAAATACGATTTGTATGAATGTTTTGCTGATTTAAAAGGGATAGCGCAACATTATAATTAATTTAAAACCCATGTTGCACAGTTCGAGTCAATATTTGTGATGACGTTACCTTGGGGTTTTTTTCCAGGTCAGTTCTGCACACCAAATATTTGCATAGCTCAACATTTTTTTTTTTAGCAGAAATTAGCTGACGGCAAAAAAAATCCAGTATTTGTTCATCTAAGGGTGTTACTAAACCAGCCGATCAACCCCCTGGACTTTTTTATAGTGCCTGCGCCATCTGAAAGTATCTTAGAACCGATCCACTCCCTGTATAGGAAGCCAAACAATTTCTCTGTGACCTTTACTGAAGAGCAGAAGAAACTTGCGTCTTAAAACTCACAGACTACTCGTCTTCCACAAGGACTCGTCAACCAAGGAGAAAACCAACTATATTCCTTGTTATATAAGGATATATTATTGTTGTTGGATTTTATTGAATCAGACATGGATCTCCTTCTTGCATTGAGTATGAGTATCTTGTTTTATGAAAACCAGGATGTTGGATGTTGCACAGGAATTGTTTTCTGTCTGCTTTTGGCTGGAGTGATTTCAAGCAGGGTGAGTTTTCATATTTTGGTTGATATCGTCAACTTGGTTTGAATAGGTAACCTTTGGTTGGACATGGTCTTGATCTGTTTCTACTTCTACCAGGTTTGGTTTCAACGTGCTTATAACAACTTTTTATGAGATTCCATTTAAATGAGTCATTAGGGGAGACTGTGGTTACACCAACCCATGGAAGGACTGGTCTGGGGGTGTTTCCCCCAAGACCACTACAGATATGATATGTTGGGCTGAGGGCCTTGAATTGTATTACCCCTCCATTCAGACCTCAATCAGAGCAGGACTTGTAGCCAATGACACATGGTAGACATTCTAAAGTGATCTGCTCTGGGGGAGGTTTCATATTTTGGATGATATCATTAACTTAGTTTGAATATGTAACCTTTGGTTGGACATGGTCTTGAGCTATTTCTACTTCTACCAGGTTTGGTTTCAATTAGCAACTTTTTATGAGTTTCCATTTAAATGAGTCATTAAGGTGAAACTGTGGTTACACCAACCCATGGAAGGACTGGTCTGGGGGTGTTTCCCCCAAGACCACTACAGATATGATATGTTGGGCTGAGGGCCTTGAATTGTATTACCCCTCCATTCAGACCTCAATCAGAGCAGGACTTGTAGCCAATGACACATGGTAGACATTCTAAAGTGATCTGCTCTGGGGGAGGTTTCATATTTTGGATGATATCATTAACTTAGTTTGAATATGTAACCTTTGGTTGGACATGGTCTTGAGCTATTTCTACTTCTACCAGGTTTGGTTTCAATTAGCAACTTTTTATGAGTTTCCATTTAAATGAGTCATTAAGGTGAAACTGTGGTTACACCAACCCATGGAAGGACTGGTCTGGGGGTGTTTCCCCCAAGACCACTACAAATTTTATATGTAGGGCTGATGGCCTTGAATTGGATTACTCCTCCATTCAGACCTCAATCAGAGCAGGACTTGTAGCCAATGACACAAGGTAGACATTCTAAAGCGATCTGCTCTGGGGGAGTTTTCATAGTTTGGTTGATATTGTTAACTTGGTTTGAATATGTAACCTTTGGTTGAACATGGTCTTGAGCTGTTTCTACTTCTACCAGGTTTGGTTTCAACTTGCTTATAACAACTTTTTATGAGTTTCCATTTAAATGAGTCATTAAGGTGAAACTGTGGTTACACCAACCCATGGAAGGACTGGTCTGCGGGTGTTTCCCCCAAGACCACTACAAATATTATATGTTGGGCTGATAGCCTTAAATTGGATTACTCCTCCATTCAGACCTCAATCAGAGCAGGACTTGTAGCCAATGACACAAGGCAGACATTCTAAAGCGATCTACTCTGAGAGGAGTTTTCATATTTTGGTTGATATCGTTAACTTGGTTTGAATATGTAACCTTTGGTTGAACATGGTCTTGAGCTGTTTCTACTTCTACCAGGTTTGGTTTCAACTTGCTTATAACAACTTTTTATGAGTTTCCATTTAAATGAGTCATTAAGGTGAAACTGTGGTTACACCAACCCATGGAAGGACTGGTCTGCGGGTGTTTCCCCCAAGACCACTACAAATATTATATGTTGGGCTGATAGCCTTAAATTGGATTACTCCTCCATTCAGACCTCAATCAGAGCAGGACTTGTAGCCAATGACACAAGGCAGACATTCTAAAGCGATCTACTCTGAGAGGAGTTTTCATATTTTGGTTGATATCGTTAACTTGGTTTGAATATGTAACCTTTGGTTGAACATGGTCTTGAGCTGTTTCTACTTCTACCAGGTTTGGTTTCAACTTGCTTATAACAACTTTTTATGAGTTTCCATTTAAATGAGTCATTAAGGTGAGACTGTAGTTACACCAGCCCATAGTGGTGTTTCCCCCAAGACCACTACAGATATGATATGTTGGGCTGATGGCCTTGAGTTGGAGCACTCCTCCATTCAGACCTCAATCAGAGCAGGACCTGTAGCCAATGAAACATGGTAGACATTCTAAAGCGATCTGCTCTGGGGGAGTTTTCATAGTTTGGTTGATATCGTCAACTTGGTTTGAATAGGTAACCTTTGGTTGGACATGGTCTTGAGCTGTTTCTACTTCTACCAGGTTTGGTTTCAACGTGCTTATAACAACTTTTTATGAGTTTCCATTTAAATGAGTCATTAAGGTGAGACTGTAGTTACACCAACCCATGGATGGACTGGTGGTATTTCCCCCAAGACCACTACAGATACAATATGTTGGGCTGATGGCCTTGAGTTGGATTACCCCTCCATTCAGACCTCAATCAGAGCAGGACCTGTAGTCAATGACACACGGTAGACATTCTAATGCGATCTGCTCTGGGGGAATGCTGAGAGCTGCAGTGATAGACAATGTCGGAGGAATTCAAAATTGGGAAGTATGTTTTGCTCATTTGTCAAAATTTGATTTTACCAATACAGAGGAATATAAATGCTACGGGAACTCGAGAGGTAGGTTGAAACTACCACCATACAGACTCTCTCCTTTTTCTTCCCCCCTAACCTCCACCCCCTTATTTTTTGTTCCTTCTCCACCCCCCCCCCCAACTTTCCCCCTTTCCTATATACCTATAACTTTTCTCCCATCCCTTATGCCCCTATTTTTACCAGCCCTATAGGAATGGCAATGCTCCTCTGCCATTCTTACCATCCCGATTGTGAAATTCTTCACTTTCTCTCTTTCTCTATCAATTTGGAATAATATATCAAAAAAAAAAAAAAAAGCAATAGCTCTCCCTCTTCTCAGCGCTTCCGGGACAGACTAAATAGATTCACATCGACGGATGACGCAGATTAGCATATATTTGCAAATGTGTGCAAACTTAGCCCCTTGTTTTTAATGTGAACTGTTAGACAGAACAATTCAGTTTGTTGCAGGCTGGTTGGTAACTGAGCTGGGAATTTTTGTTTGTTTTTTTGACATGCGTCACCCTTTCATGTGCTCCTTGCTGAAAACTCCAGTTATAGGTTGGGGTGGTTGCCATTTGTTTGTACTGTAAGTACAGTGGGGTGGGGGGGAGGCAGTGATGAGGGTATCCAGTGTTGAATCAACTTTACATTTTTCTGTAAAAGTGAACTAACACTTTAAGTGAAACTTGTAGCGAGGAATCATGAAGGCTGCCATTACTGACCTCTCCTTCTGTCATGAGAGATTTATATCTACCACTGCCAACCTCTCTTTTGGAGAATGAAAGTTCCCTGGATGTTATGAAAACAAATTTATGTATGTTATTTATGTTATATATACTGCATGTATATATATATATATATATATATACACACTATATACTGTATATACAGTACCTCAAAAAAGTATTCATACCCCTTGAAATTCTCCACATTTTGTCATGTTACAACCAAAAAACGTAAATGTATTTTATTGGGATTTTATGTGATAGACCGACACAAAGTGGCTCATAATTGTGAAGTGGAAGGAAAATGATAAATGGTTTTCAACATTTTTTACAAATAAATATATGAAAAGTGTGGGGGGCATTTGTATGGCGCCCCCCTGAGTCAATACTTTGCAGAACCGCCTTTCACTGCAATTACAGCTGCAAGTCTTTTTGGGGAAGTCTCTACCAGCTTTGCCCATCTAGAGAGGACATTTTTGCCCATTCTTCTTTGCAAAATATCTCAAGCTCTGTCAGATTGGATGGAGATTTTCAAGGTTTGCCACAGATTCTCAATTGGATTTAGGTCTGGACTGTGACTGGGCCATTCTAAGACATGAATATGCTTTGATCTAAACCATTCCATTGTAGCTCTGGCTGTATGTTTAGGGTCGTTGTCCTGCTGGAAGGTGAACCTCCGCCCCGGTCTCAAGTCTTTTGCAGACTTTGACAGGTTTTTCTTCTAAGACTGCCCTGTATTTGGCTCCCTCCATCTTCACATCAACTCCGACCAGCTTCCCTGTCCCTGCTGAAGAAAAGCATCCCCACACCATGATTACAGCACATCATTTCTGCTTGCTGATCAGTTGCTAGAGGTTACTGCACATCATTACTGTTCACTGATTGGTTGCTATAGGTTACTGCTTATCATTACAACCCACTGATTGGCTGAGAGGTGGCAGGGGGTGGAGCAACTGTGACAGAGGCAGGGGGTGGAGCAACTGTGACAGAGGCAGGGGGTGGAGCAACTGCAACAGAGGCAGGGGGTGGAGGTGCAGCAACTGTCACTGTTGCAGCCCTGCAATGTATTAGATTAATCAATAATCCTGCCCACCTCCTACTCAAGATAAACACTGGTCAGGACATAGACATCCTGACACTCAGTAACCACCCTATTATGGACCCATGCGGCATTCCTACTGCCAATGTATCTCTGAAAGAAAATCATAAAATATTTCTAAAACTAAAGTTTATTATAAATATAATTTCCCAAATATATGAAAGTACAAAACGCACCTTACACCTTCCCATTTAATAAAGACAACATTGTCTTAACTTAACCTATTAATAATGCAGTCTGGACAAAAATTGTACATGCCTATGCGGTCACCATAATTCAACACACATAACACACATACAATTCAACATACATTGTAAGCCCTCCTATATAGGTAGCAGACTCCAGGCATATACTCCTACAGCAGTGTTATCAACCGCCCGCACCGCCCAGTGTTTTTTACTGGCAAAGCATGGAAAATTTACTGGCAGAGTACATTTTTTACTAGCAAACTGAAAAATAACAGAACTCCTATTAAAATCTAAGACAATTGATATTTAAATCCAACATGGAAACACTGGCAATACCCATATAAAGTAATTTGCCTGGTTTAGACTTAAAAAGTCAGCACAGCATGACAAATTATCAGACCCTGATATTTATAGACAGTTGTAAAAATCACTGATTTTTACAAACTGCCAGTAAATTTACTGGCGGTTGGCAACCCTGTCCTACAGCAAGTAAACTGAATTGTGAAGCAAGAGTCATGCATAAGATCAATGCATAAATATCGCTTGGGTTTGCTGGCACTAGTCCTTCTCACAATTGAAACTTCTGTCCATAAAAGTGGATAAACATACAGCTTTTTAAACAATTGCTTTACCAGAATATCATAAAGATATTATAATACACCAACTTGTGCAAGCAAAGGAGTGAAGAGGATCATGCAAACATACTAGATTGCTTTACCACCACCAAGCTTGCAAAAGATGTCCCATTGCACTGTATTTGCATATACATATACGGTAGGCTAATTGCAGCCTTGAAATAACCACAGCTTGTGCGACAGAGACCTATGCAGAGTATTAGAGCTGCATTGCAATGCACAGGTCGGCTCAAGCAGCTTGGATACAATAAGGAGCCTTATGCAGAGAGAGTAGAGTAGTGCACTTTAGTCCCCACCTTAGGGCTTAGTATGTTAAGCAGGAGCAGGACAGAAGCAAAGCCAAGTTACTGCAAGGTTCACCACGCGGGTTCACTTTTACCAATAGCATGTCAAGCAACAAGTCCTCTT
This sequence comes from Glandirana rugosa, assembly GCA_018402905.1. Taxonomy (NCBI): domain Eukaryota; kingdom Metazoa; phylum Chordata; class Amphibia; order Anura; family Ranidae; genus Glandirana; species Glandirana rugosa. Next base: position 306,389 of record BLSH010550039.1, on the reverse strand, counting down.
ACCACCCGCGGCGCTGCAGACTGATAGGGCTCATCTTCCCATTGATCAAACTGATAAGCCGCTACTTGGTGTGCTGACAGCTCTCCTCCTCGCATACCCTGCCATTTATCTTTCTGTCTGTCAAAACTTTCCAGCAACCTCCTACTCTGCTGGGTACGGTGTGCAGCACTGGATATCTGTCACTGAGCTTCCTGTTGTCATTTGGCAGTCTCCCTTCACACAAATCACCTGCAGTTGCTTTAGGGCCCCACAGCAATGAATGGGCCCAGGGCAGATGCCCCTTTTGCCCTGCAGTAAAGACGGCCCTGCTTCTTGCCACTCTTCCATAAAGGGCAGATTTGTGGAGAGCACGACTAATAGTTGTCCTGTGGACAGATTCTTCCAACTGAGCTGTGGATCTCTGCAGCTTCTCCAGAGTTACCATGGGCATGGGCGTCCGCAGGTAGGGGCAAGGGGTAGCAATTGCCCCCCCCCCCTGGAATCAGGGATTGGATCAGGGGTTCCCCACAAGGTCCTTATCCTCTTGAGCCATGTATGCAGTTTCTGACCGTCTTCTGTACTATGTCCGCAGTCTCTGGCCATCTCCTGTACTATGTCCGCAGTCTGTGACCATGATAATGTGATAATGACATTGTCAAAAAGGGGCAGAGCATGGGTGACCTTAAAATGATGCCCCCCCCTGAAAAAAGTTCTGCGGACACCCATGACCATGGGGCCTCTTGGCTGCTTCTCTGATGAAGGCTTTCCTTGCCCGGCCAGTCAGTTTAGGTGGATGGCCATGTTTTGGTAGGTTGGCAGTTGTGCCATACTCTTTCCATTTTCAGATGATGGATTGAGCAGCGCTCTGTGAGATGTTCAAAGCTTGGGAGATTTTTTTATAACCTAACCCTGCTTTAAACTTCTCCACAACTTTATCCCTGACCTGTCTGGTGTGTCCCTTGGCCTTCATGATGCTGTTTGTTCACTAAGGTTCTCTAATAAACCTCTGAGGGCTCCACAGAACAGCTGTATTAATACTGAGATTAAATTACACACAGGTGGACTCTATTTACTAATTAGGTGACTTTTGCAGGCAATTGGTTCCACTAGACCAGGGATATGCAATTAGCGGACCTCCAGCTGTTGCAGAACTACAAATCCCATGAGGCATAGCAAGACTCTGACAGCCACAAGCATGACACCCAGAGGCAGAGGCATGATGGGACTTGTAGTTTCGCAACAGCTGGAGGTCTGCTAATTACTTATCCCTCCCTGCACTAGACTATAGTTAGGGGTATCAGAGTAAAGGGGGCTGAATACAAATGTACCCCACACTTTTCATATATTTATTTGTAAAAACTTTTGAAAACCATTTATCATTTTCCTTCCACTTCACAATTATGAGCCACTTTGTGTTGGTCTATCACATAAAATCCCAAAAAAATAAATTTATGTTTTTGATTGTAACATGACAAAATGTGGAAAATTTTAAGGGGTGTGAATACTTTTTCAAGGCACTGTATAGATACAGTATACAGCCCTCAAATTTTCCACTCGCCTACTTGCATTTTGCAAGTGAAAAATGAGGGCTGGCGAGCGCGGGCTGCGTCCCATTCAACCCCGCCGGCAGGGAGCCGTTCTTCCAGCCAGGGGAAGAGAGAGGTGAGGGAGAGGCGAGCCGGCCGGTTTACCAGAGAGCAGGGATTGCAGAGAGCGGGATTGCAGAGAGCGGGGATTGCAGAGAGCGGGGATCGCAGAGAGCGGGGATTGCAGAGAGCGGGGATCGCAGAGAGCGGGGATTGGCGGGGATCGCAGAGAGCGGGGATTGCCTGCTATAACAGCTTTCATTAGAATTCTCACAGTGTTTCCGGAGCTCACGTCACACAGTCCCACCTCCATGGGTGCCCGCAGAAGTTTTTTCCAGGGGGGGCATCCTTTTAAGCTCACCCATGCTCTGCCCCTTTTTGACAATGTCATTATCACATTATCGCGGTCAGAGACCGCAGTCATTGTACAGGAAACGGTCAGAGACTGCAGACATCGTACAGGAGACGGTCAGAGACTGCAGACATCGTACAAAAGACAGTCAGAGACTGCAGACATAGTACAGGAGATGGTCAGAGACTACAGACATGATACAAGAGACGGTCAGAGACTGCAGACATGGTACAAGAGATGGTCAGAGACAACAGACATGATACAAGAGATGGTCAGAGACTGCAGACATGATACAAGAGACGGTCAGAGACTGCAGACATGGTACAGGAGACGGTCAGAGACTGCAGATATGGTACAGGAGACGGTCAGAGACTGCAGACATGGTACAGGAGACGGTCAGAGACTGCAGACATACTACAGGAGATGGTCAGAGACTGCGGACATAGCACAAGAGACTGTCAGAAACTGCATACATGGCTCAAGAGGATAAGGACCTAGTGGGGAACCCCAGATTCCAGGGGAGGGCAACTGCCCCCCTTGCCCCTACCTGCGGACGCCCATGCCCACCTCCTGGCCTTTGATAGACAGAACACCTATCCAATGGCGGCATGTGTGATGTTATCACCAGGACAGGAGGCGGGCTGTGTGACGGTAAGCTCCGGGAACACCGCGGAAATTCAAATGAATGCTGCAATCCCCGCTCTCTGATGTTCCGGTTGGTTCTCCTCCATTTCTGCTCTCCTCAGGTCAGGCTGCATTATGGGGGCACTTCAAGCTGCAATATGGGGGTATGTCAGGCTGCATTTATGGGCACTGGTTACGCAGCATTTATGGGCACTGGTTATGCTGCATTGATGGGCACAGGTCACGCTGCATTGATGGGCACTGGTTATGCTCCACTGATGGGCAGAGGTGGGGCTGCGTTGATGGGCACTGGTTAAGTTAAGCTGCACTGAAGGGGAACAGGTCATTCTGCATTGATGGGCACAGGTCAGGCTTTACAGATGGGCACATGTCAGGCTGCACTGATGGGCACTGGTTGCGCTGCATTGATTGGCACAGGTCATGCTGCATTGATGGGCACTGGTGAGGCTGCACTGATGGGCACTGGTGAGGCTGCATTGATGGGCACTGATGAGGCTGTGCTGATGGGCACTAGTGATGATGCACTGATAGGCTGCGCTGGTGAGGCTGCACTGATGCATACTGGTGAGGCTGCACTGATGGGCACTGATAAAGTTGTTAATATTTATTTGTGTAACTTAATTCTGCATAAAACATTTAAGTGTCATTTCATGAGAATTTATGAGGGTGGCTTTAGGGGTGGAGTTGGGGGCGGAGCATGGTAGGGGTTGGGTGAGGCAACTGGTGGCGAGTAATCCTTAAGGCCTGGCTAGTAGCTCAGGACTTGAAATTGGTACCTGGTATGGTCTTCTACTGCTGTAGCCCATCTGCTTGAAGGTTTGATATGTTGAGTGTTCAGAGATGGTATTCTGCATACCTTGGGTGTAACGAGTGGTTATTTGAGTTACTGTTGCCTTTCTATCATCTGGAACCAATCTGCCCATTCTCCTCTGACTTCTAACCTCAAGAAGGCATTTTCCTCCACACAGTGGCCGCTCACTGGATATTTTCTCTTTTTCCCACCATTCTCTGTAAACTCGAGTGATGGTTGTCTGTGAAAATCCCAGTAGATCAGCAGTTTTTGAAATACTTAAACCAGCCTGTCTGGCACCAACAATCAATGCCACATTCAAAATCATTTAAAGTGATACTAAAGGTTCTTTTTTTTTTTAAACAAACATGTTATACTTACCTCCTCTGTGCAGTGGTTTTTGCACAGAGTGGCGCCGATCCTCCTCTTCTGGGGTCTCTCAGCGGCGCTCCTGGATCCTCCTCTTCGCCCACTGTCCCCTCAGGGAAGCGCTTTCCCTGGGGGGCAGCCGTGTGGGCGTGGTCCCGAGTCCTGTTGTTGCGTCCATTGGCACAGATAGCAGGACTTGGCCCCGCCCCCCAGCTCCCACGTCGCTGGACTTAATTGACAGCAGCGGGAGCCAATGCTCCCGCTGCTATCAATCTAGCCAATGAGGACTGGAGCTGCTAGGCTCGTCGCCGGCCAGGAACGATCGGGATCAGGTAATTAAAACGGGGGGGAGGGGGGGGTCTGCTGTATTAGAAAAGGTTTTTCACCTTGATGCATAGAATGCATTAAAGTGGATGTAAACCCGAAAAAAAAATGTAATTAATAATTCTGCCTGGTAGAGTAGAGCATGTCATGCCATCTGTGCCCAGTCTCGCCACAAAGAGTTAATCCAACTGTGAGTAATGAGCTTATCTTTTTTCAGGAAGAGAAAGTCTGACTAACAGGGAAATACACAGTTGATCCGCCCCATGCACTGTGAGTGACAAGCAATTTGCTTATCTCTTTCACAGAGCAGAGAAAGTTTTACACGCCCCCCTCCCTCCCCCCTCAATGTCTCAGTATAGAGGTGGGTGGGGAAGCTTGTGACATCACAACTCCACCCACCGAGTTCCAGCAAACACAGACACCCTCTGATTTCAGAGTTTTACAGAGCAGCTAGTGCTTACAGGAAGGCCATTTGCAAGGTAGGGATAGATGCAGGAGGCTTGTTACATTAATACTGTGCCATTAGTTTATACTGGGTGGGTGGTGGGTTTACATCCACTTTAAGGTGAAAAATAGCTAGGGTTTACAACCCCTTTTAAATCCCCTTTCTTCCCCATTCTGATGCTCAGTTTGAACTTCAGCAAGTCGTCTTCACCACGTCTAGATGCCTAAATCTATTGAGTTGCTGCCATGTGATTGGCTGATTAGCAATTTGTGTTACCAAGCAATTGAATAGGTATACCTAATAAAGTGGCCAGTGGGTGTAGATATATACAGTATATATATAGTTTTGTTTTTTGTTTTTTATATCGGTCTTTTTAGTCTGAGACTGAGACTTTTTTCTGTTATGTTTTATTTTTCTTACTAGATCCGTTAGATCATTTACAACTTGGACTTTTACGTCTACACCCAAACACGTTACTTTTTTAGGAAAGACCCAATATGGCCACTTTGATGGATGACATGAATTATGGGAATACTCCTAACTGCATAAAAAAGGATCATTTTCTAAAGAGGGCGGTAATTTGTTCTGCACCGTGGGAGAAACGAGACATTTCAGATGGAAGAGATCATGCAAACGTTTGGATCTTTTATTTCCAGTTCCTGCCTCTGTTACAATGTACAGGGTGGGCCATTTATATGGATACACCTTAATAAAACAAACGTACTAGAGAAGGTAGACTTTACAGAGCAAAGAGGGTGCCACGTCTTGTTTAATGGCGGGAGAAATCTTTTACTAGGAAAAAATACGTCAATCCTCATAAGGGTATTAAGTACAGTAGGTAGTTTCACCGGTATAACCCAGAAAGGATTTTTTCATTGCACAAACCCACATCTGCATTTTCAGGTTCAACATTTACTAGATTGCCTAGATCATTCTTTTTATTTTGTATTGTCTTTTTTCAGAGTCAGAGTCTGATTTTTCTGGCTATATTTTTTGTTTTTTGTTTTGATATATATATGACATATATAGATGTGG
>BLSH010550039.1:290330-300776 GCA_018402905.1 Glandirana rugosa | reverse complement strand
ATCTTGCTGGAACTATGATGTTGGTGATAGGGAATTTCTGGCCATCAAGTTGGCTTTGGAGGAATGGAGGTACCTCCTGGAAGGAGCAGCTCACCCGGTATTGGTTTTTACTGACCATAAAAACCATAAAAAAACCATATGCTGTGAAGATACGAGATGTGCAGCACCTGAAACTACGGATACTGGAAGCCTGTGCTAGCATTTCTCCTGCGGTGTTGCTATCAGTGTGTGAAGAGTGGGAGAAGAGGGTTGCATTGACAATCCAACACAATAGGCAGCACATTGAACACATTTTATAAGTGGTCAGAAACTCATGAAAGAATAAAGTTACGTTAAAACCAAGCACACCATTGTTTTTCTTGTGAAATTCCCAATAAGTTTGATGTGTCACATGACCCTCTTCCTATTGAAAAAACAAAAGTTGGATTCAAAATGGCCGACTTCAAAATGGCCGCCATGGTCACCACCCATCTTGAAAAGTTTCCCCCCTCACATATACTAATGTGCCACAAACAGGAAGTTAATATCACCAACCATTACCATTTTATTAAGGTGTATCCATATAAATGGCCCACCCTGTAGTTGCAATTTAATGGATGTCCTCAAACTTTTATGTCTATCACAAAGTAAATATATATTCAAAAAATGTTTTTTTTTTAATTGAGTAGGAGAGGTAAAAGCTGGCAGTTTATATTTTCCTGTCTGTGTCTCCTTGGGGAGATTTCCCTTCACTTCCTGTTTTGGAGATCTCTAGAAAGTAGGAAGAGTTCCTTATTTAGACAATTGTCTCTGGAACAGGTATCCCCATTGGAAGGTGAAATCACAATCGCTTCTGGTGGCACATTTTGGATTTTCCATTACTTTCAGTCCTGAATGACAGCAGGACAAATACAGGGGGGGGTCTACCAAGTGAGAACACAAATGGTAATAAAAACATAGAAGGGCTATAACTCTGCCTAGTCCTAACAAAAACAAAAAGACTATACAAACACTTTAAATTGAAGAATAAAGTAATGAACGAGGGTGGGGAGTTTTTCTTTATTTAAAATAAAGTTGTTTTTTAAAACTGGTGTCTCTTTCTTCATTTCTGTCATTTTTATCAGGCGAAGAAGTATGACGTCTCTTCAGCTGTTCAGTGGGGGCAGAGGTACACTATATTACCAAAAGTATTGGGACACCTGCCGTTACATGCACATGAACTTTAAAGGCATCCCAGTCTTAGTCTGTAGGGTTCAATATTGAGTTGGCCCACCCTTTGCAGCTATAACAGCTTCACCTCTTCTGGGAAGGCTGTCCACAAGGCTTAGGAGTGTCTATGGGAATGTTTGAAGCGCATTTGTAAGGTCAGGTGCTGATGTTGGACCAGAAGGCCTGGTTTGCGGTCTCCGCTATAATTCATCCCAAAGATGTTCTATCAGGTTGAGGTCAGGACTCTGTGCAGGCCAGTCAAGTTCCTCCACCCCAAACTCGCTTATCCATGGCTTTATGGACCTTGCTTGGTGCACTAGTTGGAATGCTGGAACAAGAAGGGGCCATCCCCAAACTCTTCCCACAAAGTTGGGAACATGGAATTGTCCAAAATGTCTTGGTCTGCTGACGCCTTAAGAGTTCCCTTCACTGAAACTAAGGGACCAAGCCCAACCCCTGAAAAACAACCCCCCACCATAATCCCCCCTCCACCAAATGATTTGGACCAGTGCACAAAGCAAGGTCCATAAAGACATGGATGAGCGAGTTTGGGGTGGAAGAACTTGACTGAATGTGAACTTGAGTCCTGACCTGAACCCGATAAAAAAACCTTTAGGATGAATTGGACAAGAAGGCCTGGCTTGCAGTCTCTGCTATAATTCATCCCAAAGATGTTCTATCGGGTTGAGGTCGGAACACTGTGCAGACCAGTCAAGTTCCTCCACCCCAAACTCGCTTATCCTTTGCTTTATGGACCTTGCTTGGTGCACTAGTTGGAATGTTGGAATAGGAAGAAGCCATCCCCAAACTGTTCCCACAAAGTTGGGAGCATGGAATTGCCTAAAATGTCTTGGTGTGCTGATGCCTTAAGAGTTCCCTTCACTGCAACTAAGGGGCCAAGCCCAACCCCTGAAAAACAACCCCCCACCATAATCCCCCTCCACCAAATGATTTGGACCAGTGCACAAAGCAAGGTCCTTAACCTGTACAGATCCGCGCTATAGACAAAAGACGTCTACAGCGCGGATCTGAAAATCCGGGTGGACGTCCATGGACGTCCGCCCCTTTACACGCCCCCTGCGCGCACTGGGCGGCGGCGCGCGTGCGTGCCGCCGCACGCTGCGTGGGCGTGCCTGTGGGTCGGGCGGACTCGATGTCCGCTCCTGACCCGTGATCGCCTTACAGAGCTGTAGAACGATGTAAACACGGCGGTTCCCCGTTCTGTGACAGGGGACAAACAGATCTACTGATCCCTGTCACTGGGATCAGTTAGATCTGTTATGTCCCGGCCAACCCCGCCACCCCACAGTTAGAACACACCCAGGGAACATATTTAACCCCTTCACTGCCCCCTGCTGGTTAACCCCTTCACTGCCAATGACATTTACACAGTAATCAGTGGACATTTAAATTTCTGATCGCTGAATAAATGTCATTGGTCCCAAAAAAGTGTCAAAAATGACCGACATGTCCGCCCGGATATCAAAGTCCCGATAAAAATTGCAGATCGCCGCCATTACTAGTAAAATAAATAATAATAATAAAAATGCCATAAATCAATTCCCATAGTTTGTAGACGCGATAACTTTTGCGCAAACCAATCAATAAACGCCGATTGCGATTTTTTTTACCAAAAATATGTAGAAGAATATAAATCGGCCAAACCCAATAAATAATTTTTTTTTTTTTTTTTTTTTTGGGATATTTATTAGAGCAAAAAGTAAAAAATATTGTTCTTTTTTCAAAATTGTCGCTCTTGGTTTTGTTTATAGCGCAAAAAATAAAAACCGCAGAGGTGATCAAATACCACCAAAAGAAAGCTCTATTTGTGGGGAAAAAAGGACATCAATTTTATTTGGGTACAACGCTGCACGACCGCGCAATTGTCATTCAAAATGCGACAGCGCTGAAACCTGAAAATTGGTCTGGGCAGGAGGGGGGTTTAAGTGCCCAGTAAGGAAGTGGTTAAAGACATGGAGGAGCGAGTTTGGAGTGGAAGAACTTGACTGAACGTGAACTTGAGTCCTGACCTCAACCCGATAAAAAACCTTTAGGATGAATTGGACGAGAAGGCCTGGCTTGCAGTCTCTGCTATAACATCAGTGCCTGACCTCACAAATGCGCTTCTGGAAGAATGGTCAAACATTCCCATAGACACTCCTAAACCTTGCGGACAGCCTTCCCAGAAGAGTTGAAGCTGTTATAGCTGCAAAGGGTGGGCTAATTGAATATTGAACCCTACGGACTAAGACTGGGATGCCATTAAAGTTCATGTGCATGTAAAGGCAGGCGTCCCAATACTTTTGGTAATATAGTGTACATCCTGGGGGGGGGGGGGCAACTTCCACAACATGTAGAACTGATGACTTCTACTATATTGCTGGCAGTGGCAGTTAAAGACGTAAACAAACTCCCAGCTGCTATAGCGGCCCGGAGATTGTTTATATGACGGTGCTCCCAATGTCGTAAAAGTTATCTCCAATATAGCAAATGTTTAAAAGTATACTAACCTCTATATATTTGTTTTCTTTATATAAAATTCCCATCCCCCTGTCCACCTTCTGAGATTTTAGCACAGGCTGACAGTGGTAATTCCTGGATTGGCTTCTAATATGGGGTAAAATTCAAAAACGGTGAGTCCTACCATCTCCTGTCTCTATTCTCTCTCTTATATCTGGCTGTGCAATATTACTTTTCATTTTATTCTTAAAATCAGATTTTGATTTTTATAGCTTAAAGATTGTGTTATAAAAATTTTCAGACCCCTCTCAACCAACAAACATCACCTTTGTTGCAACTGGAGAAAGCAATATTACATTATCTTGGAAAGAATCAACCAATTTGACGGGAGTGACGTATGAAATCATTTATTGGAACGCCTCCTCCACTTTGAACGTGACGAGTAACAGCACCAATGCCACTCTGCAGAACCTGATCTCCGGGACGAAATATACCATTGCTGTGGTCACCGTTGATGCCGGAGGTTCTCAATATGTCCCTTTGATCGGATCTGTGTTTACAAGTAAGCCCTATGTTCCTCAGATTGTAAAGGTTTACTTCTTTCTCATTATACGCACCTTCTGTGGGTTAGTCTACTTCTTCATTAGAAAGAGAGGTCAGAAGTCCTTCCTCCTTGACCGAGTTGCGCCAACATGTGAAGTGTTAGTGCCACTCAGTCCACAAGTAGTAAGCCCAAGGGGTGGGTTCGTAACCGCCTGGGCTCAAAGGAAGTTGTTTTAGCAAAAAAGAAGTACTGTGGGGACAGCTCTTGGATGAAGGTGATATTGCAGCAAAAACAGTAAGGGTCCTTCCACACGGGCGATCTGATCAGGTCCACCTGTCAGTTTTTCAGGTGGATCTGATCAGATGGTCCATGCATTTCTATGGACCAGCGGGTGTAAACATGTCCGGTTACACCCACCTAGACCTAGGTCCTATTAGGCTTGCTGAAAAAAATGGAGGAGGACTGTGTCCTCTTCCATTTGGGTGGACTGGATCTGAGGCAGCCATTTACACCAGACCACCCGTTCTATCCGTGTCCACTCTGCTGAAACCGAGTGGACATGGAACTTTCATCTGCCCACTCTGCTCCAATCAGAAGGGGATCTGCGAGTGGACCTCCTATTGATCGCAACCATAGGTGTGCGCCGCCTGTTGCATTAGTTTATTTTTATTTTATTTCTTTTCTTACAATTTTGTTTTTTTTAATTATTTTTTGCAATATTATATTTTATTATTTTTTTTATGATTTTATTTAGGAGCAATTTTGATGAAATATCAGGGGTCTTAACAGACCCCTGATGTCTCACTTTTGAGACTGAGAAAGGGACTGAGGACAGAGATTCTCCCATCCTATTCTCTGCAGCCAGGCACCAGGGGAAATCTGTACAGTACAGGGTGATTAGGGTGTGCCCAGGCACACCTGCTGCCCTGTGTGCGCACGCCTATGATCGGAACACAAACTGCCTATGTGAAAGGGGCCTTATTTTGTTATTTTTAAAAATTCAAGGGCACTTTCTTGTAGGGTTTAGAATGCCCGGTTTTCCCATGCTGCAATTGTCAGATTATAGTACTATTAGGTTTTGACAGTATTTATCAAGCCTCTGGATTAGGTCTCCTATTGCATCTCTTGATGATTCTAATAAATATCCACCGTTCAAGCTCTGAGGAAGGGGGAGGTCTTTCTGCTGAAACGCGTTGGCTGTATTTGATGCTCTTAACCAATAAATGTTTCAGAAGGATACTTTATACTAGGCACTCCTCAATACCCAACCCAGAGAGGTAGCAATGAGGTAGTGATGAGGCATGGTGACATCACCAGCACATTCAAAAAGTGAATGGTGAGTTTTTTATGGTATAGCTTAATTTTTACCACACTTTGATAAATATTTTACATTGGGGGGGGCTCTCAGAAATGATGACCTTGCATTTTGACTATTTTAAATCATCAGAAATGGTTAGAAAAGTAGCATTGTTAGAAAAAAGACGAATGTGGCAACCTAAAAATCCTTTTTCCTGTGTCAAGTTCTCTTCAAATTGGATGTATATATTTATTGCAAAGTATTGTTTTTGTTTGTTTAATGATAATGAAAGATTCCAAGAGAGCCAACACAATGCAAGGATATACATCCCCTTCATCAGGGCCAGTAATTAGTGATGAGCTCAGACATGAGTCCAAACCTCCTGAACTCTCCTGCCAGTACTCACTTTTGTTGCCAGCGGTTTAGACATTAATGGCTGTGTGTTGAGTTATTTTGAGCAAATTTACACTGTTATACAAGCTGTACACTCACTACTTTACATTGTAGCAAAGTGTCATTTCTTCAGTGTTGTCACATGAAAAGATAGAATAAAATATTTACAAAATTGTGAGGGGTGTACTTACTTTTGTGAGATACTGTATACACCTATTTAAATTTAATTATATATTTATCATTTATAAATCCATGAAAAATGTTGCCATTCCATCTGTAGAAAAATTGCTGATACAAATGTTATAGAACTTTCTTCTAGAGACAGGGCTGGCCCCTTTTGATGGAGAGGAACCCTCGCATTCCATTTGTTCCACCACATCTCTCTATTAGGCTGGGTCTACACTTTTCCACTGGCGTGCATTGTTTGTTGGCACATTAACGTAATGGGCTAGCAATGCACCAAAACATGCAAAGTAAATGGATATCCTCCATTTTGGGCAACACAGCATACAACAATGCACAGTAGTGCGTTACCATGTGTTGTGGTGGGCTGAAAGGCGTGTGCATTGGAGCTGTGTTGCCTTAGGCCCCATTCACACCTGAGCGATTATCTGCTTGAAAACGCTGGAGAAAAAAAAATATCAATGATTCTCTATGGAGACGGCTCACATCTCCACTCCAAGTCGCCTGAAGCTTAAACAAATTTTGGAGCTTTTTTTGTCCCTCAAATCGGGCAGATTTGGGCGTTTTTTGGCGCGTTTGTATTCCCATTGGAATGAAGGAAACCTGACACTCAAGCGTTTTTGCGCGTTTTCGCGTGATTTTCTGCTCGAATGAAAAACAGTAAAAAATAAAACAGTAATAACATTCGAATAAATAATTGTAAAACAAATACGCAAATAACTAAAAATCATCATAAATAAGTAAAGTAAATGAATAATATGTAATAATACATTAATAAATAATAATTAACCTCTAACCTTAAAAAATATTAAATATGTTATTATTCTTATTAATAATAATAATAATAATAATATAACAATAAACACGCAAACTCGTACAAAAAAATACATTATTAATAATAATAATCATAACAATTTATTTTGTGTTAGGGTGTTTAGTTATGTATTATTATTTTATTTTTTAAGGAGTAAGGGTTAAAGTTAAGGGTTAATTCTTTATTTATTGTTACTTAGTATTAATTTATTGGAAAAAAGCAAAGAGAGGAGGCGCCTCTAAGTGCAATGTGTCTGGTAATGGTTTATTAACATAGCCGATTAAAAACTCACATTTGGTAATATGTGATAAAGCACACAGAACACATCCAGATGAGGGAAATGGGATAAGGTGCAAATCCGATCGGACCGTCCAGTCCCGCTGCAGCACCCTCTCGTCCTTATGGCCGTGCGATGTAAGAGCCGGCTCAGCGGCGTGTAAGTCCAAAGGGAGGCCTGGAGCGCAGACCGACAGGCGCAGAAGGGATGGCGTCACAAGAGTGCGACGCGTTTCATTGGCTGGCAGGCTCTAATGTTGTGGGAGGCTGCACCACTTCGTCAGGCAATCAGGAATGGATGTGCATAATAGGTCCATGTGAGCAATCATTATAAGACCAAACTAGGAGGAGGGGGGGCGGAGCCATGGGTACAAGATATAAGTGTTAGGAGAAGACTGGCCATATTCTTGTGCCTGAAGTAGTCTGGCCATCTTCTGGACCTTTTTGCCATTTTGGGCACATTCACGCGCGCCCGCAGCGGAAATGCCGCCAAACGGCGCTATTTAGGCTTCCTGCACCTGTCAGCAGGTGCTGTCCGTTCTACAGCGCCTGAGTACCTGTGAGCATCAGCTCTGTTCCCTGTGACCTGTTCCTGTGTTGTTCCTGCTTCCCTAATCCAACCCGGCTTGATCTGACCTTCTGATTATCTGCCTGCACCGACCCCGGCTATCCATGCCCATCCGTTTGCCTGACCCCTCTGTACTTCTGCTGCCAGCCTGTTAACGACCCCTGCTTGGACTTTGACCACTCTTTGCCTGATCCTTTGTACCGCACAGTCCTCCAGTTGCCGACCCAGCCTGCACGACCACCCGTCTCTCTGCACGACCACCTGGAACTTCACACCACCACCAGTGACCATCCAGCCCTCCTGCCACCCCACACTCCGGGACTTCCTGTCTGCACTACCAGGGGTCCCTGAATCGGGTGTGTAAGAGCGGTTATTCCCTGCATAAGACAGACTCCACCACCAGGACCGTGGCAATAATACATCTATTTAAAACATATATCGATTGTACATACAGAATATGTACCCATGGCTCCGCCCCCCCGCCAGCCAATAAAAAGCGTTGCACCCTTGTGACACCATCCCTTCTGCGCCTATCGGTCTGGACTCCAGGCCCCCCCATTGGACTTCCACGCCGCTGAGCCGGCTCTTACAACGCACTGCAATAAGGACGAGAGGACTCTGCAGCGGGACTGGACGGTCCGATCGGATTTGGCGCCCCATCCCATCTCCCTCATCTGGATGTGTTCTGTGTGCTTTATCACATATTACCAAATGTGAGTTTTTATTCGCCTATTTTAATAAACCATTACCAGACACATTGCACTTAGAGGCGCCTCCTCTCTTTGCCTTTTTCCTACAGGATTCAGTGGGCTTGGCAGGCCATTATGGACGGCATGACTGATTACTTTTTATTATGGACTAATTCCTTTTATGTCATTTCTTATCACTTTGTAGGACTTTTTACTCAGGGTGTTGTGCCTCATACTGGATGTACATAGTATTAATTTATTGAATGTATTTCTTTTTTATTTATGATTTTTATTAATTTGTGTATTTATTTTACATTTATGTATTCATGTATAATTATTTGTATAATAATAAATAAAATTGCATTAAAAAAAAAAAAATAATAATAATAAATAACCCCAACTCCTAATCCTAACCCTAACCTAAACTGAACTCGAACCCCTGAGAATAAACATTATAATAAATGAATAATAATAAAAGAAGAAATAAAAGCTAATGGAAAAGCTAAAAAAAGCTGAAATACGTAGCAACAAATGATGCAACAGATAATAGATTTCTCCATTGGCTAATAAAAAAAAAAACGCAAAGCCCAAAAACGCTGCATAGAAACACGCAAAAACGTGTTAAAATCATGCAACAAAAGCAGGAAAAACGATCAAAGACGCTACGCTCAGGTGTAAATGCAACCTTAGTGCATTGGGGTGCCATTTAACATGAATAGCACTGCAATGCCCTAATACACCTAATGAGAATTAACATGTATTGCCATAACACTTGCAGTAATGCATGTAATACCACAATGCACCCCAGCAGAAGAGTGTAAGCCCAATGGGTCCTTTCACATGGGTTCTGCGGACTCCGCTTTGCTCAGCGGGGGATCGATCTGCTGTTCCCCGCTGAGCAGGCGGATGACAGGTCCATTTCCCGCTGCAGAGATGGACCGGTCAGAGCCCCACTGTCCTCCGTTTTCATCCGATCCTATCCGATCCGCCAGACGAATGTAAAATGGGGTCACCAGCCACCTGGATTTGGCGGACAGGATCGGATCGGATAGCAGTGGGTGTCACCGCTGACATCCGCCGCTCCATAGGGTTGAATGGAGCGTTCAATCAGGTCCGCCTGAAAAAACGTGACCTGATCGGAAAGCCCGTGTGAAAGTGGCCTTCGTCAATGAAACTGAATAAGGGCCCGTTCACACTGGCTTTCCGATCAGGTCAAGTTTTTCAAGCGGACCTGATCAAACGCTCCATTCAACCCTATGGAGCGGCGGATGTCAGAAGTAACATGTCCACTGACATCCACTGCTATCCGATCCGATCCTGTCCATGAAATCCAGACAGATGGTGACCCTATTTTCCATCCGTCTGGGGATTGGGTCGGATGACAACGGACAGGCAGATCCATTTTCATCCGATCTCTTCATAGAGAGCAGCACTCTGACAGGTCGGTCCCTGCACAGTGAGCGGGGATCTGTCATCCGCCTACTCAGCGGGGATCCCCCTCTGAGCAAAGCGGAAAGAGCCCTAAGTTTCCTATCGTTCACCAGCTAGCAATGGTTTCCTGCATTTCAAATCAATTCAGATTTATTTGACACAATCGATTATATATATTTTATAGTTCCAATGTTGTTCTCTCTTTCTTTATAGAACCAATGGCAATAAAGTACTTGTGGCACAATCTGCCTTCTGCTGACTCCATTGTCTTATATTGGAGCAGACCGGATGAATATCAGAGTTCTTACACCTACAGAGTGCAGACATCGCCATCGTCACCATCTACATGGATAAGTGATACAATAGTGATCAATGAATCAGCTACAATAGTGAATCTGACCCCGGGGGAAACATATACATTCCTGATATATACAAGAGCTGCTGATAACGTCACTGAATCTGATCCTCTGTCACTAATTACCTGCACAGGTGAGTTCTGAATTTACAGACATCTTTTTGATCCATTATACAGAAGAAAAGGAGGGCTGTGATGTAAAGGGGGGAGGGCTGTGATGTAAAGGGGGAGGGCTATGATGTAAAGGG
>BLSH010550039.1:260013-271783 GCA_018402905.1 Glandirana rugosa | reverse complement strand
GTCCTGGCATGCTTTTTTCCTATTACATTTCTTGTAATAGGAAAAAAAGTGATCAAAAAAATTTTTTTTTTTAAAAAGTTGTAAAAATAAAAATTAAAAAGTAAAATACATAATTAAAAAAAAAAAAAATTTTAAAGCGCACCGTCCTTGCGAGCTCGCGCGCAGAAGCGAACGCATACGTAAGTCCCGCCCACATATGAAAACGGTGTGCAAACCACACATGTGAGGTATCGCCGCGATCGTTAGAGCGAGAGCAATAATTCTAGCCCCAGACCTCCTCTGTAACGCAAAAATGCTAACCTGTAGAATTTTTTAAACGTCGCCAATGGAGATTTTTATGTTGCAAAGTTTGTCGCCATTCCGCGAGCGGACGCAATTTTGAAGCATGACATGTTGGGTATCATTTTACTCGGCGTAACATCATCTTTCACAATATGAAAAAAAATTTACCTAACTTTACTGTTGTCTTATTTTTTAACTCAAAAAACTGAATTTTTTCAAAAAAAATCGCGCTTTTAAGACTGCTGCGCAAATACGGTGTGACATAAAGTTTTGCAATGGCCACCATTTTATTCTCTAGGGTCTTAGAAAAAAAAAATATATAATGTTTGGGGGTTCTAAGTAATTTTATAGCAAAAAAACCTGTTTTTAGCTGATAACCTCCAAACTCCAAAAAGAGGCTCGGTCTTAAAGTGGTTAACCAGTTCAGATCCGCGCTATAGCCAAAAGACGGCTACAGCGCGGATCTGAATTGCCCGGCGGACGTCCTTGGACGTTCGCCCCTTTGCGCGCTCCCCGCTCGCACTCACAGCATGACGCGGGGTGCCCGCGGGTTGGGTGGACTCGATGTCCGTCCGAGACCCGCCGATCCCCTGTAACAGCTGCAGAACGGGGAACCGCCAATGTAAACACGGCGGTTCTCCGTTCTGTGAAGTGGGACACAGCAGATCTACTGACCCCTGTCACTGGGATCAGTTAGATCTGTTATGTTCCGGCCAGCCCCGCCCCCCCACAGTTAGAACACAGCCAGGGAACACAGTTAACCCCTTCACTGCCCCCTTAGTGTTAACCCCTTCCCTGCCAATGACATTTATACAGTAATCAGTGGATATTTCAATTTCTGATCGCTGTATAAATGTCATTGGTCCCAAAAAAAGTGTAAAAAATGTCCGACATGCAATATCGCAATAAAAATCGCAGATCGCCGCCATTACTAGCAAAAAAAAAATTTTAAAAATTGTAAAAACGCCATAAATTAATTCCCATAGTCTGTAGACGCGATAACTTTTGCGCAAACCAATCAATATACGCCATTTTTTTTACCAAAAATATGTAGAAGTATATATATCAGCCAAAACTGATGAATAATTTTCTTTTTTATATTTTTTTTTTGGATATTTATTATAGCAAAAATGTAAAATATTGTTATTTTTTCAAAACCGCCGCTCTTTGTTTGTTTATAGCGCAAAAAATAAAAACCGCAGAGGTGATCAAATATCACCAAACAAAAGCTCTATTTGCGGGGAAAAAAATGATAAAAATTTTGTTTGGGCACAGCGTCGCAAGACCGCGCAATTGGCATTCAAAATGCGACAGCGCTGAAAGCCTAAAATTGGTCTGGGCAGGAGGGGGTTTAAGTGCCCAGTAAGCAAGTGGTTAAAGTGGTTGTAAAGTCGGAAGGTTTTTCTATGCATTACGATGAAAAGCTTTCTGTGTGCAGCAGCCCTTCTAATACTTACCTGAGCCCCATCTCAATCCAGTGATGTTGCACGAGAGACTCGACTGTCCGGGACATTCCCTTCTGACTGAGACAACAGGGGAATGCCATTGGCTCATGCTGCTGCCAATCAAAGTCAGTGAGCCAATGAGGAGAGAGAGGGGGTGGGGCCGGACAGCAGCTCCGTGTATAAATGAATGCAGGGAGCTTCGGCGCGGCTCGGGTACCCAAATAGCAAGCTGCTTGCTGTGGGGACACTCAGCATGAAGGAGGCACCAGAAGCACCGGCGTGGGACTCCAGAAGAAGAGAACCTGGGCTGGTAAGCATGACCTGTTTGTTATTTTTAGTAAAAAAAAAAAAAACAAGGCTTTCGTATCACTTTAGGTACACTTTAAAGTGGTTGTAAAGACATTCTATAAAGTAGGGTAAAAACATTCTGAATGCAGCTTTCCCAGCAACCCCCCAAAATACATATCTGAGCCCAATCTCGATCCAGCAATGTGCACGAGAGCAGAGGCACTCTCGGCTCTTTCTCTCCCCATTGGTTCAGATACAGCAGCGGGAGCCATTGGCTGCTGTCAATCAGAGCCAGTGAGGAGAGGCGGGGCGGGGCCCACATTGTGTGTCTTATGGACACACAGAGCAGGGCTCAGGAGTGAGCACACCCGTGTGCCCCCCATACCAAGCGCCAGGGACCCAAGAAGAGGAGGATCAGGGCTGCCCTGTGCAAAACCATTACACAGAGCAAGTAAGTGTGACATGTTTGTTATTTTAAAACAAAAAAAAATGAGCTTTTTGATATTACTTTAAGGGAGTATATTATATAATATCACATACATTGATGTCTTGACTTTCAGGGTGAGTGTAGCGGGACTTACCAATGTAACTTATGATTCAACCACAAACACCATCAATGAGGACCAATCAACAGCGATTATCACCAGCTACTCTGGATCCCCTTCTGTAACTACTACTACCGCTGCCACTGCAACAAATGCCACCTCTGCCAGCACACAGCCAAAGGAGACAAATGCTGCTGTAACAAACACCTCTATCACCAGCTACTCTGGATCTCCTTCTGTAACTACTACTACCGCTGCCACTGCAACAAATGCCACCTCTGCCAGCACACAGCCACAGGAGACAAATGCTGCTGTAACAAACACTTCTATCACCAGCAACTCTGGATCTCCTTCCTCAAAGGCTACTACTGCTACCACTGCCACTGCAACTAAAGCTTCCAATACAGGCCCACGCCATGTGCAATGCATGATTTGTGGTTTACCTCTTTCACATTTTCAACTCATGGCATATTTGCTGTGTGTATTTTATTCTTTTGCTCATATGTAACTTGGAACTCACTTTACCAACCGATTTGTCTTAAAGCTGGTCAAAAACACGCAGAAAGTTTATCAGTACCGGACAGATTTTTCTCAAACCTTGCTTGGTTTTCCTTAGGGCAGTCACAAGGAAGAAGCCCAGTTACCCTATTCAGAGGCGGCTCTCTAATTAGGCAAATTAGGCAGTCGCCTAAGGCCTCTCACTCACAGGGGCCTTGCAACCTAATTTGACACTGACACCAGCACCGAGATAGAGAGTACTGACAGCAGCACTGTAAAGCTCTTAATATATGCAATTTATAAAGTTACATTTTATATTGCTTGAATTATTCCCAGTATGGGCATGAGTAGGGTCTCATGTCTAGGTTTTGCCTAAGGCCTCACAAAGCCTAGAGCTGCCTCTGACCCTATTCTGATGCCAATGACAATCATCTGTTTAATTTCTTTTACTATGAAGATCGCAGCTTAGTTATGATTTTTATATTGATTTTTGTATGCCTGAAAAATAATAAAAGCATTTGACATAAAGTCTTATTTTTTTAAGACAAGTAAAGATTGATATATGACATTTACCTCATCAGTCCTTATTCTACTCTACTATATTGCACGTATTGCAATATACACTATATTGTCAAAAGTTTTGGGACACCTGCCTTTACACACAAATTAACTTTAATGGCATCCCAGTCTGTAAGGTTCAATATTGACTTGGCCCACCCTTTGCAGCTATAACAGCTTCAACTCTTCTGGAAAGGCTGTCCACAAGGTTTAGGAGCACTGGTGGCCGGAGCTCAATATTTGGGGGGGGGGGGTGGCAAACAATCCTGACCCCCTCACTCGCACAACGGCCACCCCCCCACCCATTGGACGGGAAGGCGATCAGTCTCACTCCAGGCTCCCGACCAAAGAGGCGTTGCTTCTCCTCCCAGCCGAACAGGAAGTGGGTCCTGAGAGCAATTGGCTGGGAGTCCTAAGACTCCCTGGCCAATCAGGTCTCTGGACCCGCTTCCTGATTGGCCAGGAGGAGAAGCAGGAAGACATTAGCGAATATTAATTTACCAATGTCACACAAGCGGGTGGGCTTGGGGCGCAGTGCTCTGCGCCCTGAGCCCACCCTTTTTTTAAGCCAATTAGAGTCTCAGGCCCTAATCATATGCTTTAAAAAAAATATGGATGTATAGCAGTGTACAAAGGGTTAATTTAGAACTTTCAGTTTTAACATGTGTTCACACCCCTTTAGTACCTGATGTGTCTTATATTATGTTAAAAAAATGCTCTATTACATATGACTAAAAAATATAATATGTGTTTTAGGTTTTATTGGCATGGGAACACAATTGGGGGAAGCGCGCATCATCATTTGGTTATATATATACTGTAGCTCTATTACAGGGATATGCAATTAGCGGACCTCCAGCTGTTGCAAAACTACAAGTCCCATGAGGCATAGCAAGACTCTGACAGCTACAAGCATGACAACTAGAGGCAGAGGCATGATGGGACTTGTAGTTTTGCAACACCTGGATGTCCGCTAATTGCATATCCCTGCATTACATATGCTTTTCAGCCTATCTTAAAGAAGAACTCCACATAATAATCAGTGACTACTTAGTGACCAGCAACTGCTGTGACAATATACACTTTGATCAGAAGCATTGTAAAAACAATATAAATTAAGAGAACAGTGTTCAGGAGTTGTGTACAGCCCAGTGTATGAAGTGTAGTGGTCAAGAGTATAAAATGTACAACAAAGTGTATATAGGGCAGGGCTCAGGACTGCGTACCACATAGAGTCATAGGCGTGTGCAGGGGGTGTGCCAGGTGTGCATGGGCACACCCTAATCACTCTGTGCGGTGCCGATTCCCCCTAATGCCTGAGCTTCCCCCTGTGTTTAGCCACCCCACTGCAGTGCTGCTGGCTTCCCTCCTTTCCTCCCCTCTGCCCCCGGCAGCTGTGGGGGATGTTTTAGGAACGAGAAAGGGGGAAGGGGCTAACCAATATGTAATTTACTGGCCCCTGCCTTTTCTAAATAAACACAGTGAACACACTCGTCGGTTGTGTTCAATTATAACTAAAGCATAGTAAACTATGTTTACTATGCTTCGGTTTGTGAATGAACAGGAAGCCACTCAGCACAGAGCACTTCCCATTCATTCACTGTCCAGTGCAGCTGAGGCGGTAGAGAAAGGTATGTGTGTGTGAGCTTTGGGGTGCACACCCTAATGCAATGGGCTGCGCACACCTATGCATAGAGTGCAGGGTTTAGGACTGCATATTGTGCAGATTGCAGGGTTTATGAATACTTAATGCCTATACTACTGTAGCCATGTGCTCCCTCGAGAGAGGCTGGTAGTTGTGGTTCACCTTATAGCTGCCCTCAATCACACCATATATCACACATCCGGAGACACTGACCAGGCCTGCTCTTGTTTTTGTTGTTTTATTTACTGGAAATAACTTGGATGGGGATAAGGGATGACTGTGGGATACCCAAAGAATTATGGTACATGAACTCTATATACAGTCCTGTACATGCACACTTCACTGCAGACTATGCTTCTGCAGACTGTTACTCCTCACAACTCTCCAGCACTCATCTTGCTGACCGTTTCTTCTACAGTTCTCTCTCTAACACAGAACTTGCAGATTATCACACTTTTGCTTCTCTCCATTACATCACTTAGTTTCCAGCCTGAAAGGAAAATTATCAAGCTTCTCTACTCCTTCCTCTTCACCGCGGCTAGCACATGGTAAGGCCTACTCTGTATCAGCAGGACCTCAGGAACACCCATTACAGGCCAGGGATCACGGGCCCATCTCTCTTCCAGGTCCCGCCGACCTGCTTTTCCCTAGTGACTCTCTTTCCTCTGACTGGCTCCCAAGGCCTCCACAGACTGTCCACTGTTCCTCTCCCAGCCTGCTCCAGCACTTTCTCCTCCAGCTCACAGGGACCGTCACTCACCAAACTGGTGGACCACTTTAAAGTCTCTCTGCATGTAGCACCTCCTCTGTTCTCATGTTCCCCTGTGCGACTCCAGGAACCACCACCACTCCTGGCTGCATCCGAACCTCCAGGCCTCAAGGTCACCCCCCCAGATGGGGGTGACCTTCCGGGTAGGGGCCTCCACAGCACCTCTGATACATCTCCAGACTTCCACCCGACACTCTCTCCTCCCCGACTGACCCAGCCCAGAGTATACAAGAAGGCATGCCCCCTGCCAATCCAGATTGGGGATTGGTCAAGGCTTCCTATGACACTCCAAATGATGACACCTTTGTCCCACCTTCATTCTGGAAAGTTCCAGTGCCTCCCAGTAGAAGGTAGGAGGGTTTAGTGACCTCATCTGTTGGGCTGCCCCATTCCTCCCTGAGCCACTTCCCAAGCCCAGATCAAAACATTCAGGCCTGCACCTACACTAAGGCCTGACTAAATTTTACCTCACCTAGCAAAACCCTGGCCTGCTAGAAAACGCACTTGCACTATGGG
The DNA here is from genome assembly GCA_018402905.1 of Glandirana rugosa. Lineage (NCBI taxonomy): Eukaryota > Metazoa > Chordata > Amphibia > Anura > Ranidae > Glandirana > Glandirana rugosa. The sequence continues at coordinate 265,237 of BLSH010550039.1, read as the reverse complement.
GGCGCTACACTACATTGTTTAGAAGCATGTAACGGCCAGCAAGTGAAATGCATGCTCAATCGGATTCCGGTCAGGTGATTGACTTGGCCATTGCATAATATTCCACTTCTTTCCCTTAAAAAACTCTTCCGTTGCTTTCGCAGTACGCTTCGGCTCATTGTCCATCTGCTCTGTGAAGCGCCGTTTAATGAGTTCTGAAGCATTTGGCTGAATATGAGCCGATAATATTGCCCCAAACACTTCAGAATTCATCCTGCTGCTTTTGTCAGCAGTCACATCATCAATAAATACAAGAGAACCAGTTCCATTGGCAGCCATACATGCCCACGCCATGACACTACCACCACCATGCTTCACTGATGAGGTGGTATGCTTTGGATCATGAGAAGTTCCTTTCCTTCTCCATACTCTTCTCCTCCCATCACTCTGGTACAAGTTGATCTTGGTCTCATCTGTCCATAGGATGTTGTTCCAAAACTGTGAAGGCTTTTTTAGATGTTGTTTGGCAAACTCCAATGGTTTAGATCTTGTAGTGAACCCTCTGTATTCACTCTGGTGAAGTCTTCTCTTGATTGTTGACTTTGGCACACATCCACCTACCTCCTGGAGAGTGTTCTTGATCTGGCCAACTGCTGTGAAGGGTGTTTTCTTCACCAGGGAAAGAATTCTTCGGTTATCCACCACAGTTGTTTTCCATGGTCTTCCGGGTCTGTTGCTGAGCTCACCGGTGCCTTCTTCCTTTTTAAGGATGTTCCAAACAGTTGATTTGGCCAAACCTAATGTTTTTGTTATCTCTCTGATGGGTTTGTTTTGTTTTTTTCAGCCTAATGATGGCTTCACTGATAGTGACAGCTCTTTGGATCTCATATTGAGAGTTGACAGCAACAGATTCCAAATGCAAATAGCACACTTGAAATTAACTCTGGACCTTTTATCTGCTCCTTGTAAATGAGATAATGAGGGAATAACACACACACCTGGCCATGGAACAGCTGAGCAGCCAATTGTCCCATTACTTTTGATCCCTTACAAAATGGGAGGCACATATACAAACTGTTGTAATTCCTACACCGTTCACCAGATTTGCATGTAAATACCCTCAAATTAAAGCTGAAAGTCTGCAGTTAAAGCACATCTTGTTAGATTTCAAATCCATTGTGGTGGTGTATAGAGCCAAAAAGATTAGAATTGTGTCGATGTCCCAATATTTATGGACCTGACTGTATATACTTACCTATTTTCAGCCTGTCCAATTATGTGATCCCATGTTAGCCACTGGCTGCAGGGGAGAGGAGAGAACACTCCAACAACGGCTGGTAACGCCTGGGAGCTTGACATCACCCACAGGTTTCAATGGCCCATTCATTGTCGGCGCTCCTTCCTCTCCCCTGCAGCGGCCACTAGCTGGTACAGGAAAGCAGGATCATGTGACCGGACTGGAGCGGGCTGAAAATAGGTAAGTTCATACATCCTTCTTACACAGGTTAATAAGTATAGGGTACAGTACACTGCCCTTAGTTTCCAGCTTGAAAGGGAATTTATCAAGCTTCTCTGTTCCTTTCTCCTCACAGCGGCTAGCACATGGTGAGGCCTACTCTCAACAGAACCTCAGGAACACCCATTACAGACCAGGGATCACAGGCCCCTGAATGTGTAGCAAAAAGTACTTGAGTGCTAGCCAGGCCTTTGATGGACTACAACTCCTAGCCCATCCTTCTTCCAAGTCCCACCGACCTGCTTTTCCTCAGTGACTCTCCTTTCCCTGAACTGGCTCACAGACTGTTCACTATTCCTTTCCTAGCCTGCTCCAGCACTTTCTCTTGCAGTTCCCAGGGACCGTCACTCACCAAACCGGTGGATCTCTTTAAAGTCTCTCACTGTGTAGCACCTGTTCTCCTTTTCCCTGTGCGACTCCAGGAATCACCATCTTCCTGGCTGCACCCGAACCTTCAGGCCCCAAGGTCACCCTCCCCAAACTGGAGCGACCTTCCGGGTAGGGGCCTCCACAGCGCCTCTGCTACATCTCCAGACTTCCACCTGACACTTCTCCCAGATTGGGCTGACTCAGAGTATTTAAGGAGGCCTGCCCCCTGCCAATCCTGCCTGGGGATTGGTCAGGGCTTCCTAGAATACTCCAGATGGCTTCACCTATCTCCCAGCTCTCTGACCAGAAACCTTCCCCAGGTTTCTAGAAAGAAGTGGGAGGTTCTGGTGACCTCATCTGTCAAGTCCACTCAATCCGCCCTGAGCCACTCCTCCTGGCCCAGATCAAAACATTCAGGCCTGCTCCTACAGTCAGGCCTGACTAAATTTTACCTCACCTATATACACTAACAAACACTGCTAGAAAATGCATCTATACTATGGGGGCGCTACACCCAATATAACACTCACAAAATTATTAAAATCATAGGCATGTAACCATCCATCATATCCTGTGGGCAGGATGATCTCACATCTTCATCTTCTAGAGGAAAATGAAAAAAAAGCATGTTTTTGGTCTATGTACAGTTTAAATATGGCTATTTTTACATAGCTAAATTGATCTCATTTCTGGATCCCATGCTGAGCAACTGCACTGCAGCATTGTGAACACAGGAGGTTGTCCTCTGGGTTTCAAACACCATTCAGAGATTGTTTTGCATTTGCTGAATGAATGCAAAGTGTTCTCTGATTGGACAGGGTGGAGAGGTTGGGTGGTGATGGTGACCTCCCAGGTACTGTGCCAAGTGGCTGCCCTGCTGCATTGTGAAAAGGAGGTCTTCTGCTCAGCACAGCCACACATTCAAGGCGGATGGAGAAATCTTTCCCGCAGTGTCATTGTATTCTCACAACAGGGAAGCCTCCATCTTCAGAATACAATTGGCTGCAGTGCTGATCAAAGAAAAATGTTCCAACAAGCTCTTTCAAGAGCAGTAGGTTCCTAGATCCCTGCTGAACTGGACAAATTTCAATCCATCTATGGCCAGCTTAAAAGAAATGTATGTTTTTTTTTTTTTTATTAGATTTATATGTAGTCATGTGCTCCCTTGGGAGTGGCTGGTAGTTGTGGTCCACCTTCTGACTTCCCTCAATCCCACCATATCTCACACATCCGGAGTCAACTGTTTTTTGTTTGTTTTATTTAGGGGATTAACTTGGATGGGGAAAAGGGGTGACTGTGGGATGCCCAAAGAATCGATTTTCAGGGCCACCTATATACGCTCTACTTCCTCCAGCACTTCACTTGCAGACTATTGCTCCTTTCACTTTTCTCTGGCACTTTCTTAGTTCCTGACCTGAAGGGAAATTTATCATGCTCACATAACTCCTTTCTCTTCACCGCAGCTAGCACATGGTGAGGCCTGTACTCAGTCAGCAGGACCATTACAGGCCAGGGTCAAGGACCCCCCAAAGTGTAGCTTAGTATGTTGGTGCTAGCCGGGCCTTTGATGGACTACAACTCCCAGCCCATCCCTCTTCCAGGCCACACCGGCCTGCTTTCCTCTCAGTGACACTCATTCTCCTGACTGGATCCCAAGTCCTCCACAGACTGTCCACTATTGCTCTCCCAGTCTGCTTCAGCCTTTCTTTCAGCTCCCAGGGTCTGTCACTCACTGACTCCAGTGGACACCCTAAAGTGTCCTCAGTAGCTACTCTGCTGTTCTCATACTCCCATGTGCTGCTCCAGTAATCAACTCCACTCCTGGCTGCACCCGAGTCTCCAGGCCTCAAGGTCACTCCCCCGACTGGGGGCTCCCTCCCAGGTAGAGGCCTCCACAGCACCTCTGGTACATCCTTCACTTCCACCCCATGCTCTCTCTCCCCCTGCTAGCAGATCACAGTATTTAAGGAGGCCTGCCCCCTGCCAATCTCAGATGGGGATTGGTCAGGGCTCCTTAACATACACAGGAATTGACACCTCCTCATCCATCCCCTCTTCCAGCACTTTCTGGAACCCAGGGGAGGAGTATCCAAGGAGTGTCCCTCCCTGCAATCTCCAGCCTAATCTGAGCCACTCCCCTGCCCAGATCAAAACAATCAGGCCTGCACTTTACATCAGGCCTGACTTAATTTTGCCTCTCCTAGCAAAAAACCCTCTACAAAAACGCCTACACTTTGGTGAAGCTACACGTACTTACCTAGGTGGATGCACCATCAGTCCCCCGGTGCCTCTAACACTGAGAACCAAAAAATCAAACACCGCTGATCGCTCAGTCCTCACAGCTCCCCAGAGAGCTGCTGACTGTCAATCGGCAGCTCTCTGCTCTGCAACCCCCCCACTCGCGCACGGGAGATAACTGAAGCGCTGGGCTGTGGAGGGGACGGGAGTGGGCGGCTCAGGCTCTCAACGGCTCGTTGAGAGCCTGAGCCAGGTGCCGGTCCTGGCTTGTGGGTGGATCCCGACTCTATGGTTGTGATAATGCCCGAGCCTGGTCCGACTCTGTGACGTCAGCAGACAGCTGACTTCAGCCTGCTCTCTGCTGAAAACACAGGAGTGCAAAATGAACTGTACTCCTGTGATCCATAGGAGAAGTACAGCCAAACGAGCTTTGGCTGTGCTTCCCCTTTAACTCTGCTAAAATTGCTCTCCTTACCATTCCAAAACAGAACAGCTCTTCCACAGTTTGTTTGTTTGTGTACCATATCAGCAAAGTATGCTGTGTGTGCCCAATGGAGCCCACACAATGGCTGATGACCATCATAGTACATTGGGTCACTGGGAGGTGATTTGGCCTAGGTTCATGCATTGCTTTTCTGGCATAACAGCAAGTTCCTGGCCTGGTTCATACCATGATTTGGCTCTGACACTCCTTTTCATCAGCAGGAATGGTTCTGATCATTTCTGTAGACAAAAAACAAAGAATTCCAAGCTCAACTTACCGACCAGTCTGTCACTAAACAAATACACCTGTCTAACAGTAGCGTTTAAAAGGCAGGGGATTGGTTACACAAAATCACTGTCTGACCAGCCATTCAACTCGAACCTTAAGAAACAAAAAACAGATGTCTTTACTAGTCTTGGTAAGGACGACTACTTTTCCTCACAGTCTCGGTTTAGTACCATACTTGGTCCGGTCCTTGAACGACAATACGGTCTTTTCGTTACGTACTTGGATCCGGTTTAGTGGAGGGTCACTGGGTTACATGATACTACCAGTAGTCGGTAACACACCCGAGGTAACCCGTGTGTGTCGTATGAAACGACTATACCATGTGTTTGTTTGTTTGACACCTTCTCGAC